>JARHVA010002290.1:935000-1005000 GCA_037957365.1 Torreya grandis | reverse complement strand
TAGATTAACACACATATTTTATACTAGATGGGGGAAATTAACCAAATATTCACACACACACACACGCGCGCGCGTGCGCGCACACACACACACACAAGTAATCCTAATACCATTATTATCAAGAAAATATCCAAAACCATCTAAATCTAAAAAATCTCAAAGGAACAGTCTAAAATCCAAGTTTGAATACTATGGTAGGGTTAAAGTTGAATATTTTCAAGTTTAAAAATACAAATATATGTATTAAATTTTAGCATAACACTATTGATCACACATACACATAGGTGGGAGAACAACATGTGGTTTGAGCCTTCTTCAGAGTATTGGAATGTAGGTAGTGCTCAACTACTTAGTGGGGTTGAGTTGGGGATATCAAAATAATATTTATAACCCATTTTAATATGTCAATAAAGTGTTAATATTTAATTTAGGGTTTCAAATAAAAGAAAGAAAAAATTATAAACTATGCACAATGTCAAAGGTCATAAATTACATATAAATTATCTTGATAGGTAGGTATAACAATATTTGGTAGAATAGGCCAACAAATCGCATAAGGAGTTCTAAGGCCACTTAAATTATATGAAAATGTGGATATATAGGGTTAAATTATGACTTTATTTAGTTAATATCAAATGGAAAACTAATTAATATACTAATACTGAGAATATTACTTCCACATAAATCTTGAATGTCAAAATAAACTACTGATAATATTACTTTTGCATAAAGACTAATTTATAAGTTACAATGAATATGTTAATGGTATAATGGAATGAGTAACTACATATGCCTAATAATAAAATTAAATGGGTTTGAGTGCACAATAACTAGTGATGTAGGTATTTATAAGAATAGGGATGTAGTAACGATGGAACAACAACAAGTGGCAAGGTGAGATTTCAAATTTTACATCAAAAAGGGAGAAAGGAGATTGGGATGGGAAGGGATCCAAGATGCATGGAAGTATGGATTTAAAAAAGGATGGTGATAGGTTATAAATAAAATTAATCTTAGAATGAGGCCCCAACATATCTAACAAAGAAAACCCCAAAGAGGAGTCAAGTAAGGTTTTTTGGTGCTCTAAACTCAAAGGGGCATAGGAGAAGAAATAAATAATTCCTTAAAAATAAATTGAGACTCTTAAAGACATATTTTTTTCATATAAAATTATCTACCTCACTCATCAATTGAGCCTCTTCTAGAATGGAATAGGTTCTGGGGGGAAAATTTATGGGTGTCAAACCAAATATTGACTCTTTTACAACATGGGCCATGGAAAAATGTAAACCCAAAGGACATATAGAAATACTATAAATTTTGAATGGATTTTTTAGGATTATAATCAATAACCCAAATTATTGTATCCATATTTTAGTAGGAAGTCCATGGTTCTTTAGAAAATTAATACTTTAAAAAAAAATGGGGCATCTATGTTTTGACTCAAAAATAAAAAAATCAATTTAATGCCCATTTAAGTGCATATCCCTGGACACCCAATTGAACATTGGGAGGAATATATTTTAATTGTAATTACTAATAAATTTGTATATTTTATTGCCTTTGGTTTAGAAATAAAATCTAGATCTAAATTTGTGCTTGCTCATTTATGTGTAAACACCTTCATAAAACAAGAAATTTCTTCATCAAAGTTTTTGCATACCCCTTTTGCAGTCCATAATCAGAAAATAGAGTTTGAAAAGTTGGTCCTTATTTGTAAAAAAATCCCATAAGTTGGGGCATTCATCAATGGTTTTCCCCATAATTCCTCAACACAAATTGGTTTAGCTCAAACCTTCTTGGCATAGAAAAGGAGGAGTATCATTCAAAGAAACATAAAGTCACTAAATTTAGAAGTTAAAGAAAGAATAGAAAATCATAGAAGTAAAGGGGTATTAATAGATGAATAAATTACCTTGTAAGAAGTAGTTTAGGAAGAAAGTAAGAGGTTAGAAATAGAAAATTAAAATGAAATAAAGGTAGTAGACACAAAAGAACCTAACCAGATGCTTAGCCTAATGAATCAATTATAAATAGGTAAGGAGATATATTCAATAATTTCAAAAATAAAAAATAGGGTACAGTTAAGGTTGAATCAATATTATCAAAAATATCCAAATCAATTTGAAATCCTAGCATAGATACAAGAGAATAAGGAAATTTATCACAATGATAATGAACAAGATAAGAAGATTTTAGTATAAATTCAAAGATCAAAAGTATTAAATTGACCAGTATGTTCTTCCCCAAAAGATTTAAAATAAGGAGAGGTATATTCATAAGAGATTCCTATAACTCTTAATAAAAAAATGAAAATGAACTTCTCTTCTTCTATAACCACCAGAAGAGGAAATAAAGGTTAGATTATCATATGCCTCCAAACTATGGGAAATTGACCAGAAAAGAAATTTTCAAAAGATCATAGAGGTGGAAATAATAGATGGAATTTAATCCACTATTTCATTAAATGGAGGTAATCCTTCTCCATTTATTTAATTATGATGATTTATTCTTGGAATATTAGAGGAATGTATAGTTCCTCAAATCAAAAAGTGTTTAGAGATTTTCTAAGAAGTCAAAAACCTTCAATTTTGGTAATTCAAGAATAAAAAATAGATGAAACCTTCTTTAAGAACCATAAAAATTTATATTAGAAGGAAGTAGGAGCATTTTTTTCTAGTTCGGCGAGTGACTTAGGGGGTCTCATTACTTTATGGGATAAAAACAAGTTGGCTGGAAAGCCTATTTTCAAATCTCTAAATCATGTAGTGGTTCTGTTCATAGATACAATAGATGGTAGGTAAAGGATTTTTTCAAACATTTATGTACCTAATTGAATTACTACTCTTAAAAAAGTATTGAATGATTTAAGATTTTTTAGAAACACTAGAAATGATTTCTCTTGGATTATGGCTAGAGCTTTTAAGTCTCCATTACATGTAAGGGATAAAAAAAGTGGAAATTAATTGGTCTCAAATAACATGAAGGATTTTTATTCCCTCATTATAGATATTGGTTTACTAGATGTGGAATTAAAATGTTAATACACTTGGAGAAATAGGAGTTTGGGAGAAAATTTAATTCAATGTAGATTGGATAGATTTTCCATTTCTATGGATTGGTTGGTGCAAAAGGATTTTATGATAAAGGCCTTACCTCAGGTAGGTTCATACCATAACCCATTAGAGCTAAATATATTGGAAAAATATGCTAAAGAGAACATATATCCCTTTATAATGGAGCATATGTGGTTTACCCATCTAGAAATTCATGATAGAGTGTTGGAATGGTGGTCCTCGAGTGTGAATGGCTATGCCATGTACCAGTTGGATGAAAAAATGAAGAATTTAAAATTAAAAATTAGAAAATGGAATAAATAGGTATTTGGAAATGTTATTATTCATAAAAAAATCTCTAAAATATGAAATTTATATGCTTGAGTCTGAAATAAAAAGAAATGGGTATGATATTGACACTTGGAATAAGGAAAAATAGCCTCTTTATGAGTATCACAGTATAGATGCAAGAGAAAAAAATCCTATGGAGACAAAAATAAAGAAATATATGGCTCAAGGAGGGGGATAGGAACACCCATTTTTTCCATATGTCCACCTTGAAACATAGAGTTCATAATTCTATCAAGGAAATCACAAATAGAGAAGGACAAATCATTTTTGATAGAGATCTCATTAACTAGGAGAGTGTAAGTTTATTCAAAAAATTATTTAAGAATGATTTTAGAATAAATATCAAATTTAAACAAGAATTTCTACATGTCATTCTAGAATTGATTACCTAAGAAGATAATTAATCTCTTATTATAGCCACATCCAATGAAGATCTAAAATTTATCATTTCAAAAATGAACCCAAATAAATATTTATATCCAAATGGATTTATAATATCCTTTTTTCAAAAGTTCTAGGATATCATTAGAGATGATGTGGTAGATGTAGTTAATGAATTCATTTATTTTACTCAGATGTTAAAAGAATCTAATCACAAATTCCTTGTTTTAATCCCCAAGAAGGAGGGAGCTATTAACCTTTCTAATTTCCATCCAATTAACTTGTGTAACTCCATTTATAAGATCATTACTAAGCTATTTTATTTAAGGTTAATATCAATCATGGAATATATTATTGAGGCTCTGCAAGGAGGTTTTATCATGAGATAACAAATTCAAAATAGAGTTATTATTGTCCATGAATTGGTAAACTCTATGGATAAAATCCATAGTGATGGAATGGTGATTAAATTAGACATGGAAAAGTCTTATGATAGACTATATTGGATCTTCTTAGATAGAATCATGAGCTAATTTGATTTCCAAGATAATTTTATTAAAATTATTAGGTCTTGTATCTTCACTTATATGTTTTCATTTTTTGTTAAGGATTTTTCAAAAGTGGGAAAGGAGTGAGATAATGGGATCCACTATTCCCATTCATATTCATCATTATGGCTAAATATTTGAGAAATTTTATTTCAAATGTGGTGACAATTGGAGAATTAAAATGTTTTAAGCCAGCTAGAAATGTAGATATGGTATCTCATCAATAATTTTATGATGATGCCATTCTTATAGCAAAGGCATCCATTCAGTAAGCAAGAGTTTTAAAACAAATCCTGGTTATGTATGAATAATTTTTAAACTAAAAGTTAAATTTTGATAAGATTTTAGTTTTATTTTTTAAGATACCTTTGGGAAGACAAACTAGGATTGCTCAAATATTGGGCTATCAATCCAAACATACTCATTAATAATACATGGGCATGCCTATTTTTAGTAAAAATATCCAAATTATAGCTTGGAATCCATTGGTAGAAAGATTTCAAAGAAATTTAGTTGGTTGGAAGGGGAATATTTTATCTTAGGCAAGAAAATTATTTCTTATCAAAAGTGTTTTTTAGAGTCTTTTAGTCTATCTTCTTTCTCGTTTCAACTTGCTTAAGAGCATAAAATACAAGTTTAATAAAATATAAAGGAATTTTTTATGGATAGGTATAGAAGAGAGAAATCAGATTCATTTGGTGGTTTGAGGAAAAGTTTACATAGCAAAAAACAATTGGAGGTTTAGGCATTCAAAGATTAAATTGGATGAACAAAGATCTCCTCTCCAAATTTGTTGGAGATTTCTCAAAAGTAATATTACTTGGGTTACTATTTTGAGATTCAAATACTTAGAAGGTATAAATTCTATGTGTATATTTAAAGATAAACATTTTTTTTGGGGGTCTCACTTCTAGAATTTTCTTAATTCAAACAAAGATCTAATCTCGTCAGGCTCAAAATGGCAGCTTGGAAATGGTTTTTAGGTCAATTTTTTGGAAGATACTTGGATTTTAGACTACCCTCTAAGTTTTATAGAACCATGGTAACACATAAAAAATCAAATTCAAAATAAATATGGTAGTAAGGTACATGATTACTGGCAGTTTTTAGAAGGTACTAGAAGATGGAAAAGGTTGAGTATTGATAATTTAGATTAGGAAAATAATAATATTTTGTCTAAATTAAAATTTTTGTTGAGAACCCATCACATGCTAAAAAACATTAATGAAAATCAATTGGTTTGGAAAGAATTTATTGATTGACAATATCAAGTTAAATCTTGGTATAATTTGATCGCTAATTTCCCATGGAATGAGGTGAGCTAGAATAGGTTATGGGACAAGTATATGATCCCCAAAGTTAATTTTTTTATGTGGGTGGATGTTCAGAAAAAAATATTATCTATGGATAATTGAAGGAAAAGAGGTTTTATTTTGATCAATAGGTTATCCTTGTGTGAAAATGATAATGAAATAGTCTTTCATTTGTTAGTAGACTATCCTTTTGATAATAAGGTTTAGATCTTCTTCCTGATAAATTTTAATGTCCTTTAGGTATTCGTTGGTTCTATGTTTGACTTTTAGTAGTTTTGGGAGTGTCCTTTTCAAAATAATCTTCTAAAAAAAACTAGAAGCTCACATTCCCTTATGTAATTTGGGGAATTTGGTGTGAAAGAAACAACAAAAATTTTAATAATAAAAAGTGCATAAGTGTGACTCTTGATAATAAGATATTTTAGGCTATTGTGAAATTTTTTAATGTTATGACCAATGAAAAAGGTAAAATATTTTAAATGTTAAAAAAATTGACTTTAAATTGGAAAATTGATTATTTATGCATTGCTAAGAGTGATCTTAGAGATGAAATAAGAAAGAGGACTAAATGGAAACCTCTACCTATTGGATGGTTAAAGATTAAATTTTAAGGGGCATCCAAAGGGAACCCAAGACCCTCAAGAGGAGGAGGGATTTTAAGAGATCATCAAGGGAGGTTTGTGTATGCTTAAGCTAGTGATATGATGATAAAAAAAATCATTGGGTAGAAGCCCTTACTTCCTTATTGGTGTTAAAAGTGGATAAACAATTGGGTGTTCATCAACTCATCATCGAGGGAGACTTAATGAATATAATCAAATATCTTTCAAAAAAAACTCAATTAGTTGAAACATTAAATAGGTGGTGGACGAGTCTCTTTTTATTATAAATTATCGGCAATAAGTGGTCAATAACATGTCTATCAAGAAGGTAACAAGGTTTCTGATTGGTTCACCAACAAGGGAGTTAGCTCTTCATTTTTTTTCTAGTTTCACTGTGAGAGAATAATTACCTTAGGATATTTTCTAGAGGATTGATGAGGAAGGTTCTATTAATTTTTAAAATGTTTGATAATGTGGGGGTATTCTCCATGTATTATAATAAAGTTCATTGCAACTTTATTATTATGCATCTTTGGTTAGTTATGTTCTTTGTTAATTTATTACCCTCTCCAATGTACCTAGAGAGAAGCTTCTAGATCCATGTGGTAGAAGATAGTGTTGATTAAAGATTTCTCAATATTGGATTTACTAAAATGATGGATTTGAGTGGGATGACATCAGCAACTTAAGGTGAACTATCATTTTGAATTTGGGGATCCTAAAAAAACCTATTTTAGATTGAAGAGATATAACTAATTTTTTTCCTCATGGGGATCCCTAACATAATTAAACCTAGAATGCCCGAGGAGGTAAAAAAATAATGAGGAAGTTTAGGATGTGATACATATAGGGGGAATGGAATAATTCATGCAAATAATATAAGGTCATGATAGGCATGTATCAACCTTATTCATAGACTCTTGGGATAATATAAATTTTAACATCAATGGAGTTTTACTGAAGATCTCTAAAGAACTGATAATGCATGCCACTGGTCTAGAGTTGGAGGTGACTAAAGTGTATAAAATGGGTGGATACTATAAGGAGAAAAATAGATTCTTATTGGAAGGAGAAACACTTTAGGTATTACATAATGGGTTCAATCATGAATCATTGTTGAGACCATTTAGAGATGTGGCTTTCCACCTCATGCAGTACATAACTTTGGAAGGTAGGTTTAATGTTGTTCATTGGTCTCTATTTGTCTTTTTGAATTACTTTAGGCATGACATACCCTTGAGTATCCTATTTTATATTCTTATTTCTATGTAAACCTCCATTGAAAAATTAAAAAATGGTAAATAAATAGTTTCTAGGCAAGGAGTGATCTTTCTCATTCATAAATATTTCAAGGGGATGAATCAAATTACCCCTAAACTTATAAAACCTCAAAAAAAAAGATGTGAGGATAGAAGACGTTAGGAAAGTGAAGAATATTTAGATTAAATATCTAATAATTAATACTTCAAAGGATAAAGCACATAATTTGACTAATAACCCTCCAAAATATCAAGACATGACTGAGAAGTGATGCTAAGGAGCCACCTGCTTCAAGTAAGAATGTTTCCAACACTAGAAAAATAGGACAATCATCTAGGAATTGTATCATAGTTGAGGATGAGGTTGAAGGTAAAAAAGACACCAATAATTATAAGGGGTCTAAAATGGAGAACATTATTTCTCCAACTAAGAAAACTGAGGAAAGAGAAAATCGAGGGATGGTCCTAAGGAGAAAGAGGGGAAAGTTTAATCTAGCCAGGATCATGACCCAAATTAAAAATTTAATGTCTTAGTTAAACATTTGAAAGGTAAAAAAATTAATTATAAAATTAAATAAGAAATCAACTTGCAAAAGTCAATAGTGAGGTGGTTTATGAGGGAATTGTCTAATCTAAAAGGAAAAGTAAAAATGTTGCAATAGGATAATGACAGACTAACATAGAAAGACTTCAACAATGATCACAATCTAAAAATTCAAGGGCTCATAGAGAGGGTTAGTGTTCTTGAATATGAAAATGATAAACTTAAAAAAAAATCAAGTTTTTTGTTAATTGTAGTAAGTTGGATATGCATGAGGGAATTTAGAATGTGGAAAATATAAGATCACACATAGGGGAATTGTTTAAAATGAGGACATATTCCAAGGGAAAAGGAAAAAAAATCAATGTAGTGAATGCTTAAAAGACATTGATAAGGAAAAGTTACTTCTTCAGATCGACTCAAATTTTAAACATATGAAAAGATGTTGGGAGGATGTTATTGGCAACTTAGATATGTGAAAGATTTTTGGTTCTCTTTCAACTGCTTTTTGTTTTTGGCATTAATTATATTGATTTAGGGATGTTTTTTGGTAGTATTTTAGATATTATATGTTTATTTTAATCTATTTGTCTTGAGGGCTTGGTTAGTCCTTTTGATCTCTTTTTGTTTGTACTCCTAGGTTTTGGGGATCATAGTAAAAAAAAATCCATGCCTTTAACCTTAATAAAAAATAGATCACATAGGGAAAATTTTAGTAGATAGTGGATATATCTAGTCATTGTAGGTGTCTGAGCATTAATTGGTAATGTCCTAACAAATTTTTATAGTTAGTTTCATAAGATGTGTGAATGCATAACTATTTTAGACTACTTTAGATGAGTATGCATAAGTAGTGTGTAGAATAGAATAATTTATCAGCTAAGTACCTTATCCTTTACTCATTTTTATATTTATTAAGTACAATTAATCATATTTTAATATTTATTTTTATGTAGTTTATGATATATATTTTGTGATAAATGTTTTGATAGTTATATATTTTTTTAGATCACAAAATCTAAAATAAGTTAAAAAGCAAATATGATATTATTGTATGAAGTCTACTCACAAAGGGCCATGATGTTGTGTGAATCTAGCTCAACACAACTTGGGCTAGTTTCCACACCAACATATCACATAGGGAATAAAATCTCTATGAGTTCACATAAGGTGTGAAAGAATGAAGGATTTGGGTTAGGTTCATGTTAGTTATGTGTAATAATAGATCAATATTTCATAATATAGGGAGAGGGAGATAACCAAATAACTTGAGGAGCACACACACAAATAATATTAGATAATCATGCAACATATGAGTAGTCAATATAATATATTTTATTACATTAACTCTTTGTTACATACAAGGGAATGAATTTTTAAGCACAACATACCTATTGCCCTCACTTTAAAAGCTATATCTCACTCACAACTCTTATCTCTTCTTAATAAAATTTAATAGAGGTGATCTACCCTAATTGAATTTACTCTAGCTCATTGTCTCTCACTCTCTACTATTTGCCATTCTTATTCACTTCTTTTCTAGTTGGTTCCTTTTTTCTTATCAATTGATAGCTTCCTCTCCTTATTCTCTTCTTGGGATTTTCCCACCCAATCTCATATTTGAAATTCCAACTTAACTTGAAACCAACTATCATGCTGTCCAACATCATAATATAATAAATATATGTTAGTTTTTGGGGCTAGCCAATCCACCTATTGATTTCCCCTATAATCTCATATATATTTCTTAGGTACATATGGCTACTTTTCCTTGGGTCGTACCACTTCATCATGTAACACACACCATCATGGTTTTAACAAATGACATCTACTTTTTTATTAATTATTTATAAGGCACATGTGTAAGTTGTGAGGTTTGGATTGTGTATACCTCTTGGTTAGTGGTGTTGAACTTAATTGAAGTGAAAAACCATGCAATTTATTGATGCTTAGTTTATTTTGGGTTTCAAAATCATTCCATACTAAACTAATTTTCCATCCCTGAATAATGAGTTCTTTGTTTGATTTCATTCCATGTGGAATCTAGTTACCCTCGAAGCTTCTTCATAAATAATTATTTTGTCTATGACTATACGATTCTACAAGACTTTTCTACATGAATCCTCATGAGATTATTCATTTTTATTTGGTGGCATTCTTGTGTGCCTTCCAATTTATTCTCCCATACAATATATTTCTTGCCATCATTTCCTCTAGGTTAAGCCCTTTTCACCAAGCAACACAAATGCTCTGGGCCTCCATCCTTTCCCTCTTCATGCCCATGATATGAGTATCCATTTGGTGCTACAATCCTACTTCCTTGTATAATACCATTTCAAATTATTCCCTAAAGGTTACTAATCTAATGTCTATCATTTTTAATCAGGTTAAACTTCTCAAAAACCTTTCTCTATGCATCTTCCTATGAAGGTTTGTACTTCCTTATGCTTATGAGAATTTAGATCTTGCTTCTAACATTATTAAGAGTGGAATGAGTTACCTTGGGTATTGAAAATTAAAGAAGAAATATTTAAATAGGTAAAATCATCTACATGCATATGAATAGGTGCTCATCATTTTTAGTGTGCCACTAGGGTTTTTTTGAAGATAAAGGAAGAATTTATAGGGAAAACTCTTATTTTATCCCATTTAGCCCAACCCCTAGGGACTTCCTTTTAGCTCATAATGAGTCTAGCTAAATGTGATTTGGAATTATAGTGTAGATATTTATGTTCAAATTTCCTTACATCATCATCTGATCTTCTCCTCAAATTCCATGTTCCTATAGTTACACAACACCATTATGCACATCCTTAGGTCATGGTATGAAAAAATCTCCTCATCATGCATTCACCTTTTATTTCTTTGATCCATTGCTTATGTTTCTTTAGATTATATTCTTGTTAAAGATCCTCTTAAGACATCTACATAATATTTGGTTTGTCTGAACTGTACCCATATAGGTGTGATGGAGGCCCATGAATATATCCTAAGTCATCTTCCTCTCAACTCTTCCCTTTAGATGATAAGCTCATTTTCCCTCCTCTTACTGCTCATAAGTCTCTAGTTTTATTATGGTAGCCTAAGAGAAGGGGATATTCCATTATATATCATATTTCAAATAAATTGAGCCATATACATATGGTAATGTGGTATCTTTAACTCCTTATCTTTGGTTCCTTCTATCCAACCTCTAGAGATTTGACTCTCATGGTTTGATTTCTTCCTTCCTCATATATCTTTGGCTTTGTCTACTATCTCTATGACATAAATCATTTAAAAGATACATTTTTAAGTTCTCAATAGTCTCTTCCACTTTTTCTCCTAATTTGGCAAATTATACTATGGGACATACTTTCAATTATATATAGAGGTGAAAAAGGAGTGATCAATTGATCTGATTGATAGGTTGATAACTGTCCATATTAATGCCTATTTCCACCTAAGCATATGATAGCTTATACAAGTCATGATTTAAATTTTGAAATTTTAACAAATAATATATATTTGGCATGACTTTATCCTTCTCACACTTGTCCTTCCCTAATTTAGTCACTTCTTTCATCACTTAACTCTGATAAAAATAAATATAGACCAAGTTGAAGATCATGTCAATATTTATGTACATTATCTTAGTTTCCACCATTCCTTCATCAAGCTAGTTAATTGGTCACAACTCATTATTTCTATACTAGCATGAAATCTTTCCTTTTTTATTCATCTCTTTAACTTGATCAACATGCCAATTCCTCTCATGTGTTGTTCTTCCTTCTATTCACCTCTCAAAATTTCCTCCTATGAAATTTACTTACAGACATATTCATAAGATGCCTTTATTATCCTCTTATCAACACCATATCCTACTCCACAATAAAACATGCATTTGGTTCTATGGTGGAGTGCTATGTTGACATGTGTCTATCTAGGTGCTAATGCAAACTTTCTTTTGGGTAGCGTAAACATGCCTTTTATGATTTTATGGTGCTTCAAATGTCCCAAAAATACATAGCCATCTAGCATGGTGGTATTTTAAATAAATTCTCTACTAGACTCACCTGGTTAGATATTAAGACGTGAATGCATTACCCCAAAAAATATTCTATCACTAAGTAAAATGGATAGAAGATGGCTAAGGAAGCCTTTTTACATGATGGTTCAAACTATATTATTACATGATGATTTTAAATGCCTTATTACATGATGACATCAAATTCCTTATTACATGATGGTGATTAAAAACTTATTAAAATATGGATCTAGGGTCTCTCAATACCCAAGTCAATGAAATTTGACAACTTCTTAAGTACTAGTAGGTGAGAGGCTCAACTTCATGTTGTTGAGTAGATGTTAAGGCATTAGAATAGTCATGGCCAATTCTTTAATCAAATGGAATCTATATAAAATAAAAAACTTTAACTATCCATTTATTTATGATTTAAGTCATATTTTTCACCCTAGGTGCATGAGGTAACTCATGTCTCTGGCATCAAAATATATATTGAAGTGAAGAAAACTTGTATGAGACTAATAAATAGGGTTAAAATTTAGTAGTTTTAGAGTAATTATAAAACATGGGGTACCATATCATTCCTCAAGAGTGATGTCCCTATGAATCCATGACCACTCCCATCTAAGATTAATGGTTTTCTTAGGGTCTAAACCAAATCATCCATCATGTCAAGATCAAGAGGGAAGATGAAGTACATCATACTACATCCATAATAAACTTATTCATAAGATTACCATACCCAAGTGGCACATTTAATTTCAAATAGCATTTATGTAAATTACATATTGCCTTAATATTGAGTAAGGCCAACGGAAGGTGTCACACACTTCATAGTGCTTGCCAACAAATATTTTTTAGGGCACAATTATTCATCAGGTTCTCATTTCTCACATAAGAGGAACTTAATATAAGTCTTAAAAGAGTAAATAATTGTAGAAACTCAACCATAACTAGCTTAGGCCTTAAAAATTCCTAATCACATTGATTAGAGGGAACATCTACTAATTCTCTAACCTTATAGAGTTACACTAGAAGTAGCTCTTTTATCCTTTTGACCAACTAGAACTTACTTCACAAGGCCTAAATGAACCTTACAACCTTTTGAAGTGAATTTGAATATTTTTCCTAGTCAAAAGGGTTGGTTCATGATAAAATATCTATTTGTGCTATTATTACACTTTTCTCAAGCTAGGATGTAGAGTTATCCTTAAGGTTATTTGAGGCTTTATGCATGTAGTGTGCCTTTTTAGCCATCGTCCCTAGCTTATTTCATCCTAGATGTTGGATATTTGTCAATGATGTCATGGGGATGTATTTGAGGTGTCTTGGTTAGTGGATAAAGTGTTTCAATGGCCTAAGTAATAATGGTAAAGTGTGCAATGTGCTTGTCCTAGTATGTTTGAAGTTGGCTTGGTTGATCTTCTATTTTGGCATGGTTAGAGATGTTCAAGGATGATTATAGTGATTGGAATATATGAAAGAGGTACCTAAGATGTTATATATGCTTTGAGTACTTATTTACATGAGTGTATTTCATTTGGTTGTCCATAGCTTTCATCTAGACATTTTGTGTTTGGTGGCAGAAAATCTGAGTAGGAATTTTGATAACATCATCATTGCCATGTGTGGATGAGTCAAGAGGAAATGGTCACATGAGTTTGTTTGGTTTTATTCATAATTATTATGTAAAAAAATTTAGGTCATGTGATGTAGTAAATAAAAATATATGAAAGTGCAAATTTGGGCCCCCAGGCATTTTGACAGTGTTTTCCCATACTTAGCCAAATTTGCAATGTGGTAAAAAAATATGAGTAAGAATTTTGATGGTGGAATATATCACATGTGTAGATGATTAAAGAAAACATGATCATATGGGTTTGTTTAGTTTTAGTCCTAGTTTATTTGTGCTAAATTTTAGATCATGCACCAAAGCGTGAAAATTTTTATGCAGGACCAAAGTTGGCCTCCCAAACAAGTTCTAAGCATAGTTGGCTCTGTGACAAAAGATTTTGAGAAGGAATTTTAATGGAATTATATCTCACACATAAAAAGGTTTTAATAATATTTTTTAATATGGTTGGATTCCCCTATGAAATTTATTCATATGGTGTAAATGCGAGGTCATGAGATTAATCAAGGCAAAAGATATATCAGTGCAAGTTAGACTTTTTAAGCATATTATAGTTGGTCCCCATACTTAGTCAATTTGCATGATGTTAATGATCTAGACCTAGTGAATATCTAATGGTTAGTGAGAGTTCATACTTATAGAACTAATGGTGCACATAGAGTCAAATGGGTCAATGTGATAGATATTTAGTAAAGATAAAGATTGAGCATCTTACAGAAGATCAACATAGCGTGTGTGCTCCAAGATGTCAAGAAGTAGTGAGATGGAAAGAAGTGAACATTATTTAATGATTAAGAAAAGGTAAAGGATAAATATCTAATGGTGAGTAGGTATTCATACATATTGATTTAATGATGAGAATTTCATAGTTAAATACCTAGTTGATCCATAAAGATCAATGATACGTATTAAGTCAACATTGCAAGGGTGAATGAGATGAAGTAAGTGATTGAGGTTTAACATTTGAGCATTGGAGCCTATGTTAAAGTTTAGTAGAAATTGATGATGTGTATTTTATTTTAGCAATGAGGACATGATATGTGATCTTTGTGTATGAATTTCAACTATGCCCGTTGACATTTAAATATTTGAATTTAACAAGGGAAAACCAGTGCCTAGTTTTTGTGTTATATCTTTCGATATAGAGTGAATTTGACCATGAAGTAAAAAAAAGTGATAGAGGAATCCATGGTTTATATGTAAATATGTATTTAAAGATATGTAAGTGTTTACAAATAAATATGTTGATTTCTAGAGTTGACTATGTTTTCATATATGTTCTACAAGTGACCTAAGAAGGATACTTGAGCTTGTGTTGATGTTGTTTCGACATCTCATGGTGGATTGGATATTGAGGAGTATTTTAGACTCCATGAGGATGTTTGAAGTGAATTATTAAGGATTTAACAATTATATAAAGTTTGAACAAAGGTTTAGATGGTGACTATGTGTTCATTCATGGTGACTATATGCACAAAATGTTGATTGAGCTTTCACATAAGAGTGTAATGATGACTGTAATCATTTGAAGATGACTAAGGTGTCATGTAGCGTGGACCTATAAATTTGAAAGTGGTTTTTTGTTCTTGTTTTATTTGATGATGTGTTGAAAGAGTGAATGGATTCACATGAGACCTATAAGAGCTACATGGGCCTTATCAAAAGGTGTATCTGCTTAAAGGTGATCCACATATGTTATGGCTAACCTATGCAGTTTTTATTGAGTTATATCTTCATGTGAGAGATGCCTTGAGGGATAAGGCATGCATAATTTCTAACCAAGGTGTTGATTATCAAGTATTCCCTATAAATAGTGGAACCAAAGATGATGGTTTCTAGATTTTGTGAGAGAGACTTTAAGAGAGATTTATAAAGGCTTGAGTGTGGACAATATTCATTAAAGTAAATAAAAGAGGAGATTGAGTGTGCCCAATGGTTGGGTTGATGAGCATAGTAGATTGAGGACTATGTTTATGACTTATAGGTCATAATTATGATGGTATAATAGTGCTCTTTTAGGTTGAAGATGAGTAAAAAGGCTTGTATGAGTGGAGTAGAGTGAAGATTTGAGGAGAAAAGAGAGGAAGTGTGCCTAGTGAATGGGTTGATAAACATATCTAGTTCATGATTGTGTTTATGACTTTTAGGTCATATTTCTGTCATAAAAAGTTCTCTTATAGGTTTGATGCTTTGAAGTGTGGGTGAAGGATATGTGATGTTTGTGTGAGCTTGGAGGTTTATTTGTGAGGTAGGTCAGAGTATGGTCTATGTGAATAAACTCATGGTCAGATTGTTATTATGGTGACAGAGTTGTTATAGGTGTGCTAAAGATAGTGTAAGTGAAGAGTTGGAGAGTGAGGTTAGTTAGGATATGTAATGTGTCTTAATTGATCTTTGTGTATTGGTACAAGTATGTAATGTGCTTTGGACAACAAGGAGCATTAGGTAAATGATAGAAGGTGAATAATGATAAATAAAGATCCATCATTAGGTGTTGAAGACATTAGTTCTAAGGTGGAAGTGTTTAAAAGAGGGTATAAAGGAGTTGATATTTTTTAGGGGTAGTTTCTCCTTGTGAAATAGGTTTTTCACTAAATACCTTTGATCAAGAGGATATGATCAAGGTTTTTTGGTATAAAGGAGTTGACCAATCTCTTGTTTGTATTTTCTTATAGGATAATACTCTATTTATGGTGCAAGCTTGAGAGTGGGTTTTATTACCCATGAGGGTTTCACATAGGAACTATGTGTTATGTGTTTGATCTTGTGTATGCATTGAATGAATGAGCTCTATTTTTAATGTTTCTTGATCAAGTTGATATATGTTTATTGGTTAATAGTAAAAAGATTAAAATTAAAATTGAAATATTTGGGCTCATTGATTTAGTGCCCCCTCTCAGTGGATCATACCTCTAACACTATAATATTAACATAGAGGTTGAGACATTCATCAAACTTAAGTCCATTTCAATAATATCCATAAAAATGAAGGGTGGGTAAATAATGCTAGAAAAGATCTAATGATATGAACTTGTAGCATGAGCATGGATGGGGCCTTTATCCTCTTTGACCTTGTGCCCAAAAAATTGTTCTAAGTCAATGCCTCTTGGTAGTTCATGGTGATTTTACTTCTCCTTTCCACCATTTATCCTAACCTTGAATCCTCACTTTATTTTAAACCTTCCACTTATGGATGCATGAGCATCTATGCACTTCATGTCTACTCAGGCTATCATCCATATTACATGTTCTTAAAAATTGTGTAGTCAAAACTTGTTATAACTATTGCCTCATTATTATAACCTATGTTCCAAGCCCAATAAAGATTCTTCATCCATTTAATGCATGAATTTATCTATGATCATGGACTCTAACACTTTTTAGGCCTCAAAGAGCTCAATCATGGATAAAACACATTAATTCAAGGGGATCAATCCATTGACAAACCACTAAGCATGCTCAAGTGGCTGGAGGGCATATAAGATCTTTGAGACCAAGGTATTAAACCTTAACTCATAGGTACATACCATATATGAAGATTCTTGATTGATGTTATTAAATGAAATAACATCTTGGTGCTCTACCTTGAAGACATCAATCTCCTTTAAAAATGTGGCCTTAAGGAAGAAAATTCCATTATTTTCTATGTCAGATCATCCTTTTGATACCAGGTGTATGCTCATCCTCATAGAGTGGTATCAAAATGATATGCCTTCTCCTCAAACTAGATAATCCATCAACCTCTCTAAATAAGATCAAACCTATACACATGGTCTGGAGTGTCTTCTATTCCATTATACTATGGACTATTTAGATTTAGGGAATAGTAAATTTGCAAGATCATTGTTATCATAGTCTACATCAGATGGGTGTTTCCTTGAGGAACACATACAGGTTGGCATCTTCTTGTGGTGTTCAATATCACACCACATCTTTCTATAGCATATCCTATCCTAAGCCTCCTTAGTTGACATAACACATATACTAGCTATGCTACTTCTAGTTTGAAAAAGGGGCATGAAACACCTACTTAGGTAATCCATACCTCCACTCCTGGTAGATCTCAGAATATCTCCTTTGATTCTAAAAGGTTCATATGGGATTATGTACTATAACCAAGGAGATTAGATGCCAATTCAATAGTTTCTTAACACCTAGTCCTCATTTTAGATCTTCCTAGATCTTGCTCTAAATCCATGATTTGTTTGATCCTTTCTTTAGATCTTATTCTCTTTATGCAAGATTTTACCTCATTTCCTTCCCTTCCTTTGAGGGTTCTCTTAACATTTATATAGGTATAATCTTCCCTCATTCTATGGTCATGATATACCATTCTCATCACCTAATTATCCTCATATTTATGCCTCCTAATTTTTCTCCTATCTGGTCCTTTCATGTTAAATGATAATATATTCATTATATAACTCATATGTGTATATCTCTAACTAAAAATTCTCAAAAAATATCACTTGCCCTTATACCATCAAAATAATGAAATATAACTTGGTCCCAATAATATAACTAAAAATGTTGTATGATGTCTTGTCACTAAGGGCCATGATATTGTGTAAGTCTATCTTGGAAAATCTTGGGCCAGTTCTCATACTAACATATTATGCAAAGAATAAAATCCCTATGAACTCACCTAAGGTGTGAAGGAATGGATGATCTAGGTTGGGGTTTTGTTAGTTTTGTGTAACTAGAGAGCAATGTTCATTATGAGTTGGAGAGGAAGATAACCATATAACTCAAGGAATACACACACAAATAGTATCAAATGATTATGCAATAGACAAATATTTAATATAATCTCTTTTATTAGATTCACTCTCTATTACATATAAGGGAATGAATTATTACACACAACACACTTGGTGTCCTCAATCTAAAATTTGGATCTCACTCACAACTCTTACTCTTATCTCTCCCTAATGTAATCTAGTAGTAGTGATCTACCTTACTTTAATCTACTCTAATTAAGTAGCTCTCACTCTCTAGTGTCCACCATTCTTCTTCTCTAATTTTCTAGATGGCTCCTCTCTTTTTCTTAGCTAATATATTCCTCTCCTCTTCTTGGGATTTTACCATCCAATTAATTTTTGAATTTTCATCTTAGCCTAAAGACAACTACAATGTCATCCATTGTCATACCACCATAACTCCATGTGAGTATGTCTAGCCAACCAAACCATTTGTCACTTTATTTTACAATTTCCTATGTAGTTCTTGGGTCCATATGGTTGATTTTCGTTAAGTCCTACCACTTTGTCATGAATCAAATTTTGGCATGGTTATGACAACTAAAATATACTTTAATGTTAGTTATATCTAAGATGTGCATGTAACTTGTTAGGTTTGGATTACATGTGCCTTTTATCTAGTGGCATTAAACTTTATTGAAGTGCATAAACATGTGTATTTATGGTAGTTAGCTAATTTTTGGGGTTAAAAAATATTACAAAACTCAAAAAAAGTATGAGATAAAATTTTAAAAATACCCCTAAGAGGGTATATAAAAAATAAGTTCCTTTAAGCCCCAAAAATGTATAAAATAAGTAGAGGATTACATGTCTAACATCATACCAATCCATAAGAATTTTTAAATATTTTAAGGATGGTAATAACATTCTATTTTTAAAAGAAACACATTAAACATGAATGTGTACATATGTTAGATATTTTTTGTGATGATGTCATGGTGGTGTCATAGAGGTGTCCTATTAAGTGGATGAAAATGCTTGATAGTCTATGTGATAATGCCAAAGTGTGTAATATGCTTGTCCTAGTATGCTTGATGTTGGATTAGTTGATCTTTAAAGTTTAACCGATCATAGACATTCAAGTTTGTGTATGGTGATTAGAGCATGTGAAAGAGGCCCTTAAAATGTTATTTATGATTTTATAGCTTGTGTGCATGATTATAATTCATATGGTAGTCCATTTTTCTTATCTAGACACTTTCGGTCTAGTGGCAAAAAATATGAGTAGGTAGTTTGATGAAGTCACCATTACCACATAGGAATGAGTCAAGGGGAGTTGGTCATATGGTTGTGATCACATTAGTCCATAGTTATTATGTGCTAGATCTCAAGTCATGCATCCAAGTGTAGTCAAAGTTATGAGGGTGCAAAATTAGCTTCTCAGTCAGAATTCATTATTTTCCCATACTTAGCCAAATTTGCAATATGGCCAAAAAGAGCCAAGTAAGTAGTTTATTGATGTAATATATCACATGCATGGACATTTTAGGAGAAGGTGCTCATATGGGTTTGTTTAGTTTTTGACCTAGTTTATTTAATCTAAAATTTAGATCATGCTATGAAGTACATCAAAAGATATGCATATGCAAAGTTGGGCTCCCAAGTAGTTTGACTATGTTTTTCATACTTAGCCAAATTTGCATAAGCCAATAAAGAGCCAAGTGAGAATTTTGATTATTTTATATCATGTACTTGGGAATGTGTTAAGAGAAATTAATAACATGGGTTTGTTAAGTTTTAAGCATAGATTATTTTTGCTAAATTGAATATCATGCACTGAAGTGCAATAAAAGTTATGCATGCTCAAAGTTAGCCTCTTAGGAAAGTTTTGACATAGTTGGCTCTATGATAAATGTTTTTTAGAAGGAATTTTAATAGCATTATATCATACACACATGAGGGTTTTAGGATTAGTGTGTCACATGGTTGGATTTTCCTATGTGAAGAGATCATCTAGTCTAAATTTGAGATCTTACAAATAAGTGTAAAATAAGTTATTGAGGTGCAAAAATGTCTACTTAGGAATATTGAAAGGGTCCCCATGCTTAGTCATTTTTAAATACTTAAAGCTTGAGAAAGATCAATAGTATGAGTTTCTCCAAGAAGTCAGGAAGTAGAGAGATAAGGATAGGTGCATAATGTCTAATGACTAAGCAAAGGTATAGGATAAGGATCCAATGGTGAGTAGGCACTCATACAAATTGATCAAATAGTGAACATTGATCTTTAAAGACTTGACTGATCTATAGATATTGATGGAGCATGTAGAGTCAACATTATAATATTACACAAGATGAGGTCAACATGACTAAGGTTTAATGTCTAAGTATTGGTGCCTATGTTAAAGATCTGAGGAGGTTGATGGTGCATATTTGATCTGACCTAAGAGGACACAAGATTTGAGCATTATGTTTGAAGGTTAACTATGGCCATTTGTATTTGAATATTTGAATTTGTAAAGGAAAAACTAGTGTCTATTTTTTGGACCATATCTTTTGATAGAAGATGAATTTTCTGATGTAGTAAAAATTAAAGTAGTAGAGGACTCCATAGTGAATCTGGATATATAGATTTGAAGATCTAAAAGTGAGTACAATCAAATATATTGATCTTAGAAGTTAATTATGTATTTGTGCTTGTTCTAAAAGTGACTCAAGAAGGGTATTAGAGCTTGTATTGATGTTATTTTGATGTTTCATGATGAATTAGATTTTGAGGAGTATTGTAGACTCCATGAGGATGCTCTGTGTAGATTTTGGAGATGTGATCAATCTATTTTAAGTATGAACAATGCTTAAGGAGTTGACTATTTATTCATTCATGGTGATTGTGTGTACCAAGTAAATGTTTGAGTTGTTTTAGCATATGTAGAGGTGAGATAATTTGACTATGATCATTTGAGGATGTTGAAGGGGACATAAAGAGTGGACCTATGCATATTGAAAGTGGTCCTATGTTCTTGTTTTGCTCAAGGGAGTACTAAATGGGTGAATAGGTCTCCATGAGACCTATAATAGTTACAAGGACCTTATTAAAAGGTGTATCTTCTTAAGGGTTACCCATAGATTCTATGGTTGACCTATGAATATTATTTTTAGCTATGTCTTCATATAATAGATTTATTAAGGGTTAATACATGCATAATGGCTGACTAAGGTGTTGATTATCAAGATTACTCTATAAATAGTGGAACCAAAGATGATGGGTTATAGACTTGTGTGACTTAGATGTGGGGCAAGTTTTGAATAAAATAAGTATGGAGGTTGAGTATGCCCAATGGATGGGTTAAGAAGTAGAGTAGATTAAGGACTATGTGTATGACCTGTAGGTCATGTTTTTGAGGTTAGAATAGTGATATTATAAGTTGAGCATGAGTGAAGAGGTCTAGAGTGATCCAAAAGTATGTTTTGGATGTATTGAGAATGAGCAAAGAATTATTGATGTTTATGTGATCTTGATGGTTGATCTGAGAGGCAAATCAGTGTGAGGACTATGTGTATGACCATTTGGTCATGTTTTTAAAGCTATGATAGATTTGTTGATATGAAGGATGCATTGAGTGTACAAAGTTGAAGAGTGGGGATATTTGGGATATGTAATGTGTCCTATTGATATTTATGTGTTGGTTAAATGTATGTAATGTACTTTTATCAATAGGGAGTGTTGTGGTGATAGAGTTGTTGAAAAGTGTAGAGTGGTCCAAAAGGTATCTTTATATGCATTGAGTGTGAAGAGTTAAAGAGAGATGATATAATTTTTATCTCTATTAGATTGGTATGAAATCAATGTTGAGGAGATGTGTTCATAGGTGTTATTGTGGAAGATCAACATCGAAGGTGGTTGTAGCCTCTTTTCAAGGTAAAACTTGCTAAAAGGTCTAATTATTGTTACATCTTAGCTAGATAAACGTGGTATCACCTTGTGGGATTGAAGTCTCACTACATAGGGATTGTAGTTATTTGATCATTTTTAGATGGTCTAAATTGGATCTTGTTATTATATGAAATTAGTCCAAATTGTAGGCTTCAATGATTTTTATTCCCCAAGAGGGTTTCCCATGTATGTCATGTCTTATGTACTTAATCTTGCATTTTATTTTTTATTCATTGATATGAATTATGTGTATGCCCCATGAATATATGTATTGACTGATTAAGAGTTTGGAAGGATTGGAACTAAAGTTGAAATATCTAGGCTCACTGATTCACCCCCCGACCTCTTAGTGATTTTACCTCTAATAATTGGTATCAAAGCGAGTCCTTTGGAAGAAACCTAATATCCTGAAGGTGATCCTTTATAGGTACAAAGGTTGCTAACTAGTTGAAGAAATAAAATCAATATTGGAAGGCCATGATCAAGGCACTTGAAGAAAATATATGTAATTTGAAGAAATATTGTAAAGAGGATGAGAATATTATCAATGATCTCAAGGTTCAACTAGTAGATGCCAAGAAAAGTTTGTGTTCAAAAGAAAAGGACATCATGTTTGATAAAGAACCATGTCATAATAGTGGAGAAGATGATAGTGAGGAAGAAGAAGTTGATCTAAAATCTAAGCTCATCAGGACACTTGGTGAACTAAAAGAGTAGAAGAAGAGGAATCCCAAGATGAGGTATGTGATCAAATATCTTGAAGCACAAGTCATCTCTCTTGAAGGAAGTATGATATAACAAGCATGTAAAATAAATAATGACATGGATAAAAAAGCTAAGAGTGATAAGGAGACTATTCAAGTTCTTAGAGGTCAGTTGATGGATTCTATTTTAAGTATAATATCTAAAGAGGATGAGTACACTAAATTAGAAACCAAGCTAGATTCACTAAATGATGAGCATGATCAATTTGTTGTCAAGATAAGCAAGCTTGAAGAAGATCAAAAGAATTTAGATTAGGTCAAGAGAAATGCAAGAAGATATATTAGACAACTAAATGCTTCAAGGTATGTTAGTTTATTTCATAGTCATTTTTATACATGTAATAAGTATGGTCATAGAGTTAAGGATTGTAGAATGAAGTTAGTCAAGTATGGGCATTCATGGAGCTATGATAGAAGGATTTTTTGGCCAAATATTGATCATAGTTCAAATATTTCAAAGATATGAAATATTTTATTTGTTTTAGTTGTCATAAGAGTAGACATATTGCTAGATTCTATCCAAATAATGTTAATATGTCTTCAAGGTATGTCAAAGGATATAAAGCTCCTAGAAGGTTTGAGAAAGGACAAAATAAGGTATGGAAACCAAAGGTAACCATTGCCAATTATTCTAGTTAGAAGGTTGATAAGAAAGTTTCTCTAGAAGGATATGTTGCAAATTAGGATAAGTTCAAAGATCAAGTAGGTAAGATGGATACATAAGACAAGAAGGGTCAAACTATGGTATGGAGACCTGAGGTAGTAAAGACTAAGAAGACTAATATTATTATGTCCAAGAGTGTTGATGGATTATTTAAAAAGGTTGGAAAATGATTAGAGATGAAGGAGAGTTAAGAGTTTCTATTGACAACATTTATTGACAAATCTAAAGAAAAGAATTATGTCAAGGATTTAATTAAAGTCAAGCAGGACTGCAAGCCAGAGAAAGATATGAAGATATGGGAGTCTCCCATGTTTTGGGACTTTTAGTGTCTCTAAGTCAAAGGGGTGTCTCTATTTAGGATTCAAGGGGACACTTGTGAGTTAGAGGAAGCTTGGTGGCTATTAGTTATTGGTATGTAAACAAGGTATGTTTGTGTATTCTTTTATATATCTATCTATTGGAGAAAAGAAGCCTATAAAGAATCTTAATGGTCCTATCTTGAAGAGTTAGATTATTGATAATGGTTTTGATGCTTAGGTATAGAAGTGAGTTTCAAATATCTATCTACATATCAGTTTGTGGTAGATGTTAGTATTTGAAGACTTGTTGAAGATGTCATGTTCCTGATGAAACATGAAGTTAGGGGGAGATTTATAATTGGATAGGTCCTAAGATTAGAGGACTGAGTATTTGAATCTATTAAAGAAGTGTGGAGAAGCAAGTTTGTGTTATCAACATGATAATTCCAATGAGAGAAGATCTTTGGTTAAGGGGGAGTAACAAGTTCATGAGTTTTCTCCAAAGGTTTTTGAAGGCATTATAGTATAAGATCAGAATGGGTGGTTCCATGTGGCATAATGAGTTTGATACAATGTAAATAAGTGTTTGGTGCTTATAAAGGTCTGTGTATTTATTTGTGATGTTTTCCAGGTGATTTTGTGGTCTGAAGGTATGTTTTGTGCAAATTGAAGTTTTTTAAAGCTCTTAATTTTCTTAGTTTTGGCTTAAGGGCAAGAAGGCCTAAAATGGGTTATAGGAATTTTATGTTCTCAATGGTTTTAAGGGTCAAATTTTGGTCCAAAAGTGTGTTATAGGTGTCTTTAGGTGTGTAAGAAGTTTTAGAGGTGTGCATTGACTAGAAAGATGTTTATTAACCTTGTTTGGTTTAAGATTCTAGGGTTTTGGGCTATGTTAGAAAAATGGTCTACCTTGTGAATTGAGGTTTTTTAATTATTAATTTTTTGAATGGGCCAAATTAGTGGTCAAATAAATCTTCAAAAATAATTTAAGGTTTATAATTCTCAAGTTATTCAAAATTTTGTCAATATGGAGGTTTAATTAGCTAGTAGGTTTATGAAATAAGTATGTTGTAGAGGATAAGATTATTTTTAAAAAATTAGTGTGATAAAAGGGGAATATGAGAGTGATATAGATATGAATTTTTAGGTCTTGAAGATGTGTCTACTAAAAATTATGGGCTCTATAAGTTTTAGGTAGGGCTATAGGGAGGCTAGACAGGCTAGTTTGAAGAAGAGTGGTTTTTGCTTAGTTTGTCTAAAAGAGAAAGGTATGAGTAACTAAAGGTATGTTATTAGGATTGGTTCAATGTATGTTTCATATTTTTATATAACACAGATGTAGATTTGGTGGTCATGGAAGTGTTTTTAGAAAGAAGGCTAGTAAGCCTGCATGGTGGTTCTTCATGGCGTGTGGAGATATGATAATGATCAGAAGGTGAAATTGCTAAAATATATTAGGGTAAATCCATATTATATGTTTCTTGGTGATTTTCATCAATTTTTTTTTGTTTTTTATGTTCTTTCTTCATTGGTTGTAGTGCTTGATTGAAGAGGGTGTTGGCATGGAGTAAGAGGAGGTTATTAAGACAAGTAGAAGTAGGCTCAAAGTAAGGGGGAGTTTGTATCATCTTTATAAGATGGTCCTTTCATATTTTATAGTATTTTTAGGTCTTAAAAATCATTTTTTGCCCAATTTATTATTATTTAAAAGGGGGAGAAAGTTTCTTTTGGGGAGAAAGTTCCTGTTATGTGAGTGTTTTGAAGAGAGAGAAGGTGAGCTATATATTGTTATATATGATTGTTATTAACATCAATGATAAAGGGGGAGATTATTTGAGATTTTTCATGATTATGTCATGGTGATGTCATGGAGGTGTCCTTTTTAGTGGATGAAGAGCTTTGATAGTCTATGTGATAATTATAAAGTGTGCAATATGCTTGTCCTAATATGCTTGATGTTGGCTTCATTGATCTTCAAAGTTTGACTGATCAAAGGCATTAAGGGTTGAGTATGGTGATTATATCATGTGAAATAGGTCCATAATATGTTATATATGATTTAAGATCTTGTGTACATGAGTGTAATTCATCTAGTAGTCCATTGTTCTCATTTAGATACTTTGGGTCTTGTGGCAAAAAATCTGAGTAGGTAGTTTGATGATGTCAACATTACCACATGGGAATGATTCAAGGGGAGTTGGTCATATGGTTGTGATAAAATTAGTCCTAGTTTTTTTATGCCATATATAAAGTCATGCCTCAAAGTACAATCAAATTTATGAGGGTGAAAAATTATCTTCTCAGTCAAAATTCATTATTTTCCCATACTTAGCCAAATTTGCAATATGTCCAAAAAGCGCTGAGTAAGTAGTTTGATGATAGAATATATCACACACATGGATGTTTTAGGAGAAGGTGATCATATGGGTTTGTTTAGTTTTTGACCTAGTTTATTTTTGATAAAATTTAGATCATGTGAAAAAGTGCATCAAAATATATTCATATGCAAAGTTAGGATCCCAAGAAGTTTGACTATGTTTTTCCATAGCCAAATTTGCATAAGTCAAGAAAGAGCCAAATGAGATTTTTGATGATGTTATATATTTCATGTGTGAAGGTGTCAAGAGGAATTGATCATAGAGGTTTGTTCAATTTTTAGCATATATTATTTATGCTAAATTTGAGATCATGCATTGAAGCATGATAAAAGTTATGCATGTTCAAAGTTGGCCTTTTAGACATGTTTTGACATAGTTGGCTCTATGATATAAGTTTTTGAGAAGGAATTTTAATAGATTTATATCTCTCACATGTGAGGTTTATAAGATCAATGTGTCACATGGTTGGATTCTCCTATGTGAGGAGATGATCTGGTCCAAATTTAAAATCCTATGAGTAAGCACATAAGAAGTTATTAAGGTTCAAAAATGGCTACTCATGCATATTTAAAGGGTCCCCATACTTAGTAATTTTTTAAAGATTTAAATCTTAAAAAAGATCAATGGTGTGTTACTCCAAGAAGTTAGAAATCAAAAAGATAAAGATAGGTGAATGATGTTTAACAACTAAGCAAAGGTATAGGATAGGGATCTAATAATCAGTGGATGTTCATATAGATTGATCGAATGATGACAATTAATTATTAAAGACTTGACTGATCCAAAAAGATTGATAGAGCACATGGAGTTAACATTATAAGATTGCATGAGATGAGGTCAGCATGACTGAGGTTTAATGTCTAAGCATTGGCATCTATGCATTAAATATTAAAAGAGATCAATGGTTCATATTTGATCTGAGCTAAGAGGACACACGATTTGAGCATTGTGTTTGAAGGCTAACTATGACCATTTGTATTTGAATATTTGAATTTTTAAAGGAAAAACTAGTGTCTATTTTTTAGACTATATATTTTGATAGAAGAAAAAATTTATCATGTAGTAAAAAGAAAAGTGGTAGAGGACTCCATGGCACATTTGGATATATAGATTTGAAGATCTAAAAGTGAGTACAATCAAAGATATTGAGCCTAGAAGTTGATTGTGTATTTGTACTTGTTTTGCAAGTGACTTAAGAAGGATATTCAAGCTTGTATTGATGTTGTTTTGATGTTTCATGGTGATTTAGATTTTGGGGAGTATTTTAGACTCCATGAGGATGATCTATGTGGATTTTGGAGGTGTGATCAATCTATCTTAAGTATGAATAATGCTTAAGAAGTTGACTGTCAGTTCATTCATGGTGATTATGTGCACTAGATCAATGTTTGAGTTGTTTAAGCATAAGCAAAGGTGAGATAAGTTGATTATGATCATTTGATGATGTTGAAGAGGACATAAGGAGTTGACCTATGTATTTTAAAAGTGGTCATATGTTCTTGTTTTGATTAAGGGAGTGTTAAATGGGTGAATAGGTCTCTATGAGACCTATAAGAGATAAAAAGGCCTTATTAAAAGGTATAGCTACTTAAGGGTGACCCATAGATGATATGGAAAACCTATGAAGCTTTTTTTGAGCTATGTCTTCATATAATAGTTATTTTAAGGGTTAAGACATGCCTAATGGCTAACTAAGGTGTTGATTATCAAGATTACTCTGTAAATAGTGAAATCAAAGATGATGGGTTATATATTTGTGTGAATTGGATGTGGGGTGAGTGTTGAAGTAAAGAAGTAAGGATGCTAAGTATGAACAATGGATGGGTTGAGAAGTAGAGAAGATTAAGGACTATGTGTATGACTTATAGGTCATATTTTTGAGGTCAAAATAGTGCTCTTACAGGTTGAGCATGAGCAAAGAGGTCTAGAGTTATCCAAAAGGATGTCTTAGATGTACTGAGAATGAGAAAAGAATTTATGATGTTTATATGAGCTTAGTGGTTGATCTAATAGGTAGATCAGTGTGAGGACTATGTGTATGACCATTTGGTCATGTGATTAAAGCTATGATAGAGTTATTGTTGTGAAAGATGAATTAAGTGTGTAGAGTTGAAGAGTGGGGATAGTTAGGATAAGTAATGTGTCCTAATTTATCTTTGTGTTTTAGTTTAAATATTTAATGTGATTTGGTCAATAGGGAGTGTTGTGGCGATAGATTTTGTATTGAGAAGTGCTGAGTGGTCCAAAAGGTTTCTTTAGATGCATTGAGTGTGCAGAGTTGAAGAGAGTTGATATACTTTGTATATCTATCATATTGGTAGGAAATAAATGTTGAGGAGATGTTTTCATAGGTGTTATTGTGATAGCTCAACATCTAAGGTGGTTTTAGCCTCCTTCCAAGGTGAAACTTGATAAAAGGTCATGTTGTTATTATAGCTCAACTATATAGGTGTGGTAGTACCTTGTGGGATTGAAGTATTACTAAATAGGGCTTGTAGTTCTTTGATCATTTATAGATGGTCTAAATTAGATCTTGTTATTATAGGACAATAGTCCAGATTATAGGTTCTAGTGGGTTTTATTCCCCAAGAGGGTTTCCCATGTATGTCATGTGTTATGTGCTTGATCTTTCATTGTCTTTATTATTAATTTTTATGAATTATGTGTATGCCTCATGAATATATGTATTGATTGATTAAGAGTTTGGAAGGATTGATAATTGAAGTTGAAATATCTGGGCTCACTGATTCACCCCCTAAATTATTATACCTCTAAAAACATATAATTCCTATATTAGGTTATCTATTTTATAAGTAACATTAACTTATAAAAGGCTTAGCTTCCAATTAGTATCTCTCTCCCAATATTTTCCTCCTAGACTCTCAAAGCTTGAGCTCCGACTCTATTTTCAAAAATGGAAAATGTGTGTATAAAGATGGATTCCAATTTATTTATAGGGAATGACCTAAATAATTGGTTGATGGTAAGTTGACACTTGTTCCTTACCATTCCTTTACCTCTCACTAAAAGTCTTCTATAATTTTTACTCCTCTAACAAGGCCCACACTATTTTTAACAAGGTATGCAAACAAACATGGATTTTACACACTCAATAAATTATTCCCCATTAGAAAAACATTAATCATCACATGGATGACCTAAATTTTATTTGAACTCATAAAATTAATCCTATAATTCCCTTTTTATGAAAACACTCTAATTTAAACACAAAATATTTAAAATTCACTTTATATGACCCTAGAAAGTAGGATTTCAAATTCAATTCTAATTTTATAAGTAGTAACATCATGTTGAATATTTTTTTCATCCTTTTTATTTCATATATAGTTTAATAAAATTACAAGTCATGTACAAAGAGGATGTGGATAATGTTAGTTGGCTTAATTTAAAAAAACACAAACTAATAACTAAAAGACAATTAGATATATAATTTAAACTAGGTGTTAAATAGGAACACTACACATATAATGAATAGTAAAATACATGAAAAATGTATTCCAATAGGCCTTACTTAGCCACCTTTACTCTTACACATTATTGAAATCTTAAAAATGATCTATCTTAGGATAACTGAAGCATCTAAACTTGAAACATTCTCAAATAACATGTATAAACACATAATGCATATATAGAAACATCAGAAGATTAATATTATCTCAAAATATCTTATGAAATAATTATAAACATATAATTATCCATATTTATAAACAAAATTATATCAATGAAATAATATAAAAAATGGTAATAAATAAGAAAGGTAGAAACTGGGCCTTACACTTCTACAACATGATATCATTATCCAATTCCATTTGATCATCAAGATTGAAGTATTTAATAGAAGGTATAAATAGATATAATTATTCATAAAATATAATATAAGGCTCAAATATATTTAAGTTATCAATGTTTACATAATTCCAAATGTTTAAGTATCCATTTTCTTAAACAAAATGATATTAGTGTAAGAATTAACAAATGACCAAAAATAGGAAAGGCATAAATTGGGCCTTACATTCCCATCTGCTTATTATAATTAATTTTTTAAGTCACTAAAATGATTATAATATATATCCATATATGATTTATCAACCTATAGAAATGTTTATGACTCTACTTAGTTGTCTCTATAAGCCAATAATCTTTGATCTCAATTAATAGATCATAGAGTGCAATAAATAATGTACCAAACTATATGTGGCCAAATATAGATAAATTCTACCAAAGGGTGAGTCACACTCCAAGGAAAATTTTTAAGTCAAGTTTATTACTCTTTGGTTTAAAATATATGATAACATATAAAATAAAAATCATTTAGTCCTAGTGGATTATCACTTAATGGTAAGAACATGTATAAAAAGGTGCCAAGTTTTATATTCAACTAAAAGGTAAAGCTTTATTTATTTATTAATATTAGAGTACCAAAAACATTTTAATTTCATTATTTTCCCATTATTACTATAAAAATAATGGATAAAATTCTCCAAGCACATGGAACCCACAAGGTTCAAAATAAGAGATCATTTAAGATCTTAAGATATTCAAAAATTACCCAAATGGAAAAGAATTTATACTTTCCAATAGATTGGATTATAGGATGAATTTGATAATTTTATTTATCATCATTAAAAATAAACTTCACTCAGGTACAATAGGATTACTTGGGATTATTTTTTTTCTTTTACAAAACCCTATTTGTAAAATCCATTAGGAGAACTTTGGATGTTAGTCTCGGTGCCCAAATCTCAATCAAAGAATCCATTATGAGGACTTGGGATGTTAGTACTTGTGCACAAACCTTAATCACTCAATTAATTAGGATGAATTTATACATTAGTCCTAATGTTAAACCCTAATATAATAATTCACACCAAGATTAGTCCAATATCACAACATGACCCACCTCCATCATTCCCCATAATTATGAGGGACCACATGTTATCAATAACATAAATACAAGACCAAAGCTCATATCATCTTATAACATTTTGAAATGTAAAAATATAATATAAAATACCACCCAAATTTATCAACAAGCTATTTAATGTATTAATTATCATATACTACTCCCACACTCACACAAGGTGAAATCTAACACATAATGTCTTGTCAAAATGACATGATTAAAAAGAAAAAATATACCAATCCAATAAAGGAATAAAGTTTAAATTTTCCAAAAAGCCTAGCTCAATCCTAGGAGGATAAATATAAAATTATAACAAAATAATTGAATCCAAAATAATAATTATGGTGAGAATAGATAAACAATCCATTCGAATCAAAATTAAAGACAAGCAAAGAAAAGTAAGAGCTCAATTTCGTTAAAAAAAGTATGGAAATAATAAATGGATTAACAAACTCAAATATAATAAGGAAAATCCATGAATTTATTATTTCAAATAAATGTATAAGTCCTAATAAATAACTAAAATATTTTTAAATTATGACACTTCAAGTTTTAAAAATCAAGATTTATAAATAATACATTGATGAACAATTTAGATCATGAAGGCCACTAAGGAGGGAGTAAGGAGATAAAGTATCAACCACACACAAACACAAACCTTTAATATCATTAAACCATATGAAGTATGCATAATAATTTTTTTTTCCAAAACCACCACATACATACAAACATATAAGTGTCAAATCTCAAAACGTGTTTTCCATAATAGGGAAACGACTAAAACACATGTAGGAATCATGCCACTCTAGCTACACAAGCTCTCTAGCCAACATGAAGTAAATGAATCTAACCTATGAAGGATTAGTAATTCATAACAATAATTACCAAAATAGTTTATGGATATGATCAATAATATCATTTCATTCATCATCATATAAAATATAAATCCACACAAAATAATTATGTTATTATCACTTGGTAATGATAGATTATAATCTTCTCTTGAGACCTGTGAAGATACTTAATTTTAATCACTTCCATGTATAAACTTCAATAAAGAGTGACTTTTTTAATCTCATGAAAATTTAACCAAAAAACATGAATGTACCTAATTTACCTACACAACTTCCGCTTTAACCCAAAATCTCAATGATACATCCCTAATTAAGATAATGAATCATATCACAATATTAATTCTATTTAGTGCATAGTGAATAAAATCAATCCTATGTAAAGTGTTATTATAAGAAAGTTAAATGAATATTATTTAAAAAATATCATTTCAATTTCACCATTCTTTTAATTTCCAATTAAACACCTTGATTAATTAGTCTAATAATTCATATAATGGAAAATTTCATGAATTTTGAATTATCTAGTTTCCTAAAATCAAAAGTGATTTATTACCTCACATTAGTGATGTCATAGGGGAAATTAAATGGAATGGAGTGGAGTGTGGGAAAGGTGTATTATGAAATGTCCACTTACACACTCTCTTACACCTATTACAAGGCCTCTTACACACTCCTCTCTTACATGACCTATGACACATTCCAAAAGGATTGGTTATTTTAATTTCATTCCAACATTAATTACACAAACCAAAAAGGTATTAAATGGAATATATTACATACCTCATGTGTGAAATCATGAATTAGAGGATTAAATCTCCACCCTCTATTTGAAGATGAGATAGATGATTCAAAATCATTCCAAAAGTCTATAAATTGAAGAGCCTTTGGCCATTATAGATAAGCTCTCTTGAAGTAAACTTACTATTCATAAATAATATTAGATATTCAAATTTATTTAACCATTATCATGCCAAACCAGTATAAAAATCAAGTACAAATAAGGATATATGTTTCCCACATGCAAAATCATGCATTGTTAAAGATTTATAGCCTACAAACTAATCTCAAGCCTCTTTTCATGTCGATTTTCAAGAAAATATCCAAAGAAGGTATAAGATTTATTTTTTATTATATATTGTAATTTTTCCTTATTTTCCATAGCTAAACCTAGGGAATAATATTAGGATGTTATGTTCATACAAGTTGTTTTGGATTTGTATTCACTAAACATCGAAGAACATATGGAATATTGATAAAATCTAATTAATCCTAACATAATATAATCTATTAATATCATGTATAAGCGTAATATTTTTCACTTTACCACTTTATTAATGTTTTCTCTTATATAAAATCATTGATGCATCAATCCATTGAGTGCCCACCTTAAAGGGTGCACAAGAATCGGGGTGGGGGACCATATTTTGGTAATTTTCAAGAGACGTTTTCATTATATGAAGTCATACCTTCATTAATATTAGTATAATATTATTTGAGTCTCTTTCCATATTACCTATTTATCTAATTTCCATATATGTTTTCAATATTTCCTATCTCCTATTGTATCAACTTAGCTAATATATTACTGTGTTAGTTAACTTATTTTGAATGTAAGAAAATAGATGATATTTTTAGATTAGAGTTTAGGGTTAGTTTTGAGTATTATATACATATTTATATGTATTGAGTTTACTTCCAAAATAGATAAAACACACTAATATGCTCTACTTGTACTCAAATTTATGATCCTAAGTAGTATTTTGAGGAGTTATAGACTTAGAGTCTAATCTTAGAAGTCTATTATTACTATTGATCATATAAGATCAATATGATAATTTGAACTAAGGAGGTGCACATAGTATTTAGAGTCCCAAAATAAGGCTACCTAGGTCTTCATCTTTCTATTTGAGGTCTTAAACCTAAAACATCTCTTGTAAATTATCACTTGAGGTAAAGGGGATATTGAGGTATCGATGGGTCCACCCAAAGATAATTATATTTATCCCTACTCTCTTTTATTTATTTAATTAGTAGATTAAATATTTATTTATTATTATTATTATTATTATTGTGAATTTATGCATTTATCCTTAAATATTCTCTTACGTATACCAAATAATATGGTATAAATATAGGGTTGCCTAGGCTAACCATTATCACCTTAGATTGCATATACCACCCATTAATTAACCATTTGATCAATCACCTTCTTTTTAGTCTCATTATTTTAACTATAATGGATTAGATTACCCTTGTTCATCAGTTCCTTCCATGTGATATACTTATTATATCCTTGATAACCCCTTTATTACAACCTTTAAAATCACTCCTACAATGACTTATTTATCTTGAGCCCTAGTGAGAGTTAAACCCCATTTCATTGGCTTTGGATTTGGAATCACTTCCTCTTGAAATTTGAGTGCAGATTACCCACTATTAGATATATAATTATTCTAAGTCCTTACCTGATTATCCAAGTATATGAAGGATATATTATTATGACCTTATTTGAGTCTTAGTCTATTGAGGAAAAAAAGATAGTTATAGGTATCCTATCCCATGCTTACATATCACATATTGAATTACCCTTTATAAGTAAGATTAAAACCACTTAAATTAATATCAATATCTAAAGGGTTTTTTGAGAATCCCTCCCATGAAATTACCATACTTGAAGTGGTATATATTTTCCAAATAGGCACACACTTGATAAGGTGAACAATATCTAGTGCTCACACAACACTTGCAACACAACACAAGTGGTACTAGTGATTTTAATAAAACACAAAAGGTAGAACCCTTATTGAGGGTGCTTGATCTAAGTTGATCAAGAAATTTATAGGATATTGATTTATGAGACTCATGCACTATGATAGGGTAATATTTCACCCAATGTTATACATATTTTACATTCACCATGCTCATTCAATGGAATTTGATTATTAAATATGTTAAGAGGATAAATGTTACACAAGGACGCACATTATTAATAACAATATCTCTCTCAAAATGGTCATATAAAATCATCCAAAAATTACAAGGCTCATGTTTTATGTTAGATACAATGCCCTAAAGTTTGGCCCCTCTAAAAAAACTATTTCCAAACTAAAATAAAACTATTTAATCCATTCCATGAAATTCATACGTCAATAAATAAAATACTCATGAATAAAGAGGATATACATCTCACAAGGATTCAAGATAAAAGTGACACTCCTAGATAAGTTTGAAAATAAAATCACTCAAAAATTCATTTTTTCGTAAAATAAATTTTCATGAATAATAGATGTGCAACACACACACCCCTCATTAAGTCATACATAAGGATGTCCTTAACATCTCAACCCATGCAAGGGTGTGGTATGATTTTAAAAATGAGGCATTAAAATCCTTAAAAATCAACATGAGTGTATAATTAAGTCACCACATGCCACAATAATATGCATGCATTGGTGTGACAAATACAAGCTATATGAACCACTGGTCAACATGAACATAAAAAATGGGTCACTTTGAATTTTTTGAAAATCCCAATAAAATCCATATGCTATAAGCCATGACCAAAAGATGATACAAGGTTAATATCACACATATTTCATGAATCATGTTTAAAAAAAATGAATGCACACCTAATTAGGGTTTAAAGGATACTAATATCTCTACTATATATACCATAAAATTAATGCCATATTAGCTCATAGGGAACATATTGGTTCCCAATTATACACCTCATACATTCAACCTTGCACAATTGAAGAAAAATAATAGGCAATGATGGAAAACCCACTAGAAAGTCATTGTAGTCAAGGATAGGATTTACATCAAGATTAGACGAAATGTATACAATTACCAAGAGTCACCTACATAGGGTATAGTTTGCTCTTTGATACTTTTGGCTTTACCTGAACTAAGGTGAGAGGACCTATGTGGTAGCTAGCTCACATGGAGGGATTTTCCAATTTAATCTCCATGGGGATTCTTGGTACAAGGTACAAATATGACCAGAGTATAACCAAGTTTTCACACTTCACCCATGAAGGGTTGTCACAAAAAATGCACAAGTGATCTAAATTATACACAGGCTACTAAAGATAGATGAAATTATGACTGCAATCTTCATTTTGAAGAATCTTCAAAAACAAAGGGACTAAATGAAAGATTGTAATGATAGGATTTAAATCACAAAATGCAAACACATTTCAAATATGCAATATATTATGAATTTTCAAGATAAATAATATGCATAGTATACAAGGGATGTATTATTTGTAGGGTAGGATAGGGTATGACAAGTTTATAGTTAATTATAAAATGGAGGGTGGTGTGTTGGTGGCTTCCAAACAACAAGGTGTATGGCAGAATTTCATGACAATTATTCTTTAGTAAAGATGTAGATAAACATTAAAAGTCAAGATAATGATAAACACAAAATGATCCCTAAGATACTAAGACATACAATAAAATATAGAATCTCAAATACCTTTTCTTATTAAATTCATGAACCTAGGGTGCCCCTAAAAGGTATTCAACAACACATTTACAAATATAACTATAGAGAAGGATTTATAACCTTAGTACATGCTTAGAATGACAACCAATAATGAACACAAACCCAAATATCCAATCAAAAAAAACTATAATACATTTTATTGCATTTCATTAACATGATAAAATAAAGAACCATAAATATTTTCTAGTGACTTGAAAAGAAATATTACAGACACCAACACTTAGAAATGCTACCATGGGGACAAGCATGGTGAGATTGGTATTTTGAAAAGGGAGACATAAACATACTCTCAAAGCTTGCCAATGGATGTAAAAATGAAACCACCTTAACAAGGAAGACAAAATATACACATAATAATTGTTCTCAATTTTTTTTGTAGAACCTAGACTTAGGGAAAATGGACACCAAAAATAGTGACCTAAAAAAACCAATAATCAAAAACAACCTTGAAATAGAATACAAGACTTCTATTCATACATTTCTCAATCTTTCTCAAATCTAGACCTATAGGTTACAATTTGCAAAAAAATGCATAAAAAACCTTCAAGTCTACCAAGATGCTTCCAACCAGAAAATATTCCATGCCATGCTTGAGATCTTCTTCCATTTGCAAGAAAAGAATCATTTATTTAACTACCTCTACAATTAATGATGGATATTTACACCAAACTCAATGATTTCATGGATGAAAATGTATTCATAGTGGAGGCCCAAACAACTTTTTTCATCATATTCAACCACCTGCAGATGTTTTTAACCACTCACTTGCATAGCTAGAGGGAGAAAATTGATTGAAAAAACAAACAAATTTCATCCTCATGTCAACTCACTTGTAAATGTTTTCTTATTACTCAATCACAAATTATAAAAAATTATAGATAGGAAATCTATTATTTATGCATGCTAATGAAAATCTCATTACCTATAATGATGGCTTAGGAGTTGATCTGATTGTGACATGAAACAAAAAATGATCTATGATCATGATTAGAAACATTCACTCTGGACTAGAAGTTAAACCTTCTTTTATGCTATAAATCATTTCCATGTTCATAAAATAATCATCAATTTTATCTTTGAAAATAAATATTACCATATACTAACATTTGGCATGCCACATCAGATCCAACTGGGCATTTATAGGGCCTAAGAGTGACTAAGTAGATTGATTAGCTCCAATCTAGACACTTTTAACTTCTTCATGTAATCTGACCCCTTTTAAAAATATGCCTCAACCCACATTGTTGGATCATCCTTGATAAAATGTGAGCTATAGATCTTGTGTGAGGTGCTCAATTTCTAACTTTATGGCACACAGCTGTTCCACTTGGAATTTCTACATTTTCCCATAAGATATCTAAATTTTAAACCTTGGCTACATACCATCAGGTCTCATTAAGGCAAGCAAAAATGATCTATTAGATCATGATCCAAGGGATGGAGTGTTATTGGATACTACCTTTTATTTGGCCCTAAGGATATGCCACTTGGTAGCCCTATGGGATTCATGTGTACCTTGTAGATAGTTATTACTACTTTGAGCACCCTTACACCACATGGAATTATATCTCTTGATCTTAGGTCCTATTGAATTATCAACTACTAGCTCACACCATCAGATCTTTGAAACATGCTCAAAATTTAAATAATACCTCGTAAGCTTGACACTTACATGACTAAACTCATAGTGGGTTCTTTTGACTATTTAACTTTGATCACACACTATCAAATCATCTCACTCTATGAAAATGTGTGCCATTAGATCTACCTTCATTTGAAAATAAATGACTACTTCACAGGGTCTAAAATTGATGTTCTCATGACCATCCTAGAAATTTTAATCCCAACAACTACTTTTTATGACTTAAATTTGATGTCTGCATGCTTGTCTTAGAGCATTTAAATTCCAATAGCTAGTACTTGTAGCTTAAATTTGACATTCACACCCCTATCAAAAGATGTTTGTAAGTCTTCCACCTTCAATATAAAAATATTTATTTGGGGAATTTGTTCCACATTAATTTGATCAATGGGCTCTTTATCTTCAACATTCTTATTTTCTTTGACACTTATGCATTAGGATTTTCTTTAGCACAATTATTCTACAACAATTCTTTCAAGCATTCTATCAAGATAGTTATTTCAAATAAAATGTTTGAGATAATTTCCCAAAAGGATTTGACTTCACATATTTCCTACAAGAATTAAGTCTTTGTCTTTTTGTCTTTATCAGGACAATTATTTCAAACATTTTATCTGAAACAATTTCCCTATAGAAAATGGTATCTTACACTTTTTCCAAAGGAATTAGGCATTTTTACTTTGGCCTTCATTAGGACAATTGTTTTGGATAGTTTTTCCAAAGCAATTTCCCCACAAAAAATTGAACTTGGTACTTTCTTGAAGAAATTCAATTCTTTCAAAAAAAATTCGAGGGGAAAATGCTTGAAGGAAATGACCCTTCAAAAATATTTCAAAGGTAAAATGACCCTTCTAAAAGTGTCCTTCAAGAATTTTTCAAGGGCAAAATGCTCGAAGTAAATGACCCTTCATAAAAATTTGCAAAGGAAAAATAACCCTTCAAGACTTTTGGAAGTACATTTGGCTAAAGTAAATAAGTTCTCCATATCCTTTCAAGTTTTTTGTATGTGCAAAATGCTTGAAGGGAAATTTCCCTTTGGACTTTTTGCCATAGATAAAAAGTTTGAGACAAATAAGACTTTGCCCCTTTTTCTAAGATAAAGGATTTATTTTGGGATTTTTGTGTGGGTAAAATACCTAAAGATTAAGTACCCTTTCAAATTTTTGTTGTAGACAAAAATTCCAAAAAAAATGACCCAACACAATAGAAATAGCCCTTTGGACAATTTGCATGAGCACTATTTTATGAAAGATTCTAAGGAATTTATACCAAAATCAAACCAAACTAACATAAGGAAATACCTGATGCAAATTTCCCAAAGGAAATACACTTATGCAAAGACCAAACTAAATCACCTAGCCATTTAAACATGAACTTAACCTTTTCAAAAGAACACTTTGAAATAGAAGTTGGGCTAATGACTTAGACATTGATATTTGACAAGGGCCCAATTGATTTAGTGCAATTTTGGGCACTAACACTGGTTCCCACCTAGGGATGCATACCCCTTTTAGGTGTGTAAAGAACCATAAAACATAAGACTAGGTGCCAATCCATTGGGATATAGAGTCAAGACTTAGAAATTTTAGCAAAGGATCAATAAAACATGCAAAACTTACAAAAATAGGTTTGAAGGATCTGTAAATGAACACACAACAAAAGTAATGGAAAATAATAATATAAATAAGGCCCAAAGTAGAAGGGCAATAAAATAATAGAAAGATAGAATAACAAACACTATACAATATGGTACATTATCTTTACTTAGTTAAGGAAATGATTCAGATGTTTGATATTATTTAGTGGATCTAAAATTCTACCATCTCTTAGTATCTTAAACTTTTCTAGTAGCTTGGCAGCGAAGATGAAGTAAAATAGTCTTTGCACTTGCCTGAAGTTACTATTTTTAGGTTGTAATAGGATGACACATTGAAGCAAATCCTCTCTGCATGGTCCCAAATCAAGATTAGACCAAAATAATAGATTATGGTACTCCTTTAATAGTTTTAAATAAGCATGCTTCTCATCTACAATTAAATGAGTACCAACAAAAAGTGCATCAGGATCAATAATGTCAATTATGCACTCAAAGTATTGCTTGAAATAAAACTAAAATAATTCATCCTTAGGGGCATAGAAGATAACCCCCTCTTCACCAAATGACATCCTCCAAACATCATGTTTATTATCAAGCCCAACATCAAGGACAAATGGTTGTTCAATAATGTCCATACTCCTAATATAATCACCTAATTATACACCCATATCTAGTACTTCTTTCCAATCACTCTATGGATATTCAATTGCATCATGATTGGAAAACTTATATGCTTGTGTTATACTATTATCAAAATAAAACTCATACATTGGGACTCTCTTGACTACAATACAAAACTATTCTGTAGTGGTAGCAAACATCATTTCCATAGAGGCAAAAAATTTACCTGAGAAGTCTTGACAATAAAACATGAAAATCTCATATTTAGGTGATACATATTTAGGTTCATCTAAATCTTCATCACTTGGTTTAGTAATATCACATGGTGAATGGGGGAGGAAGCACTTGTTACACCAATCAATGTCAAGATCAAAATAACCAACATTTACTTTGACATTTAATAGATCAAGTACTTCTATTCCATATTCCAAACTTGTCTCCATCATTGATGTAAACATAGTGGTGAGACAAATTTTTGATGAGTCACCTTTGAAGGATGATCTCAATTATTCTAACTTTTCAATAAATATAAAAAATACTCAAATATGAAAGTTAGATATTCAAAATAGGCATTGATCTTCCTTGAAACCAAAAAATAAAGTCAGAGTCACCACTAGAATCAAAATTCTAGAATATAATAGTTAAGAGACTATTGTGATACAGACTAAAATTAAACTTGTTGAAGCTTATTGAGATAATGAATAAAGACACTAAAACTCTCAAAATAACATTCAAAAGGGACAAAACACCTTTCAACATGAAATGTTAAAAGTTCTTCACAATAGACTTAGTATAAGTCTAATTATCAAACCTTAAAAAATTCCTAGCATGTCCCCAATGGAGTGTTGTGACATTGACAACTAAGATAGTCAAATCAATTTAGTAACAATAAAGAACTTCAAAAAATAAAATATTCATGGTTCTCTGTAAGAATTCCTCGAAACACAAGTGACTATAAGTTTAGTTTAGTCCCTTATAATGGTTCTAATTTAGTGTCGGTTCTTATTTATACACCTCATACATTCAACCTTGCACAATTGAAGGAAAATGGCAAGCAATGATGGAAAACCCATTAGAATGTCATTTTAGTTGGGGAAGGGTTTTGAATCAAGATTAGACCGAATGCATAAAATGATTGAGAGGCACTTATAGAGGGTATGGTTACCTCCCTACTACATTTGACTCTACTTAAACCAAGGTGAGATGACATATGGGGTAGCTTCCTCACGTGGAGGAATTTGGCAATTCAATCTCCATGGGGATTCTTAGTACAAGGTATAAATATGACCAGAGCATAACCAAGTTTACACACTTCACCTATGAAGGGTTGTCATATGAAATGTACAAATTCTCTAATTCAAGCATAAGCTACTAAAGATAGATGAAATTATGACTATAATCTTCATTTTGAAGAATTTTCAACAATAAAGAGACTAAATGAAATATTGTAATGCTAGGATTTGAAACACAAATTACAAACACATTTCAAATATTCAAGATCTTATGCATTTTCAAGACAAATAATATGTATAGTATGCAAGGGATGTATTATTTATAGGGTAGGATAGGGTTGGACAAGCTTATATTTAATTATAAAATTGAGGGTGGTGTGATGGTGGCTTCTAAATAACAAGGTGTCTAGCAAAATTTCATGACAATTATTCTTTAGTAAAGATGCAAAAAAAAAAACTTCAAATGCAAGACAATGATAAACACGAAATGATCCCTAAGAGACTAGGACATACATTGAAAACTACAATCTCAAATATTTTATCCTACTAAATTCATGAACCCAAGGTGTCCCTAAAAGGTATTTAACACCACATTTTCAAATATAACTATAGGGAGGGATTTATAACCTATGTACATACTCAGAATGACAACTAATAATGAACACAAACCCAAATATCCAATTAGTAAAAACTGTAAAACATGTTATTGCATTTCATTAACATGATACAATAAAGAACCACAAATATTTTCCAATGACTTGAAAATAAATATTAAAAATACCAACACTTTGAAATGCTTCCATGGGGACAAGCATGGTAAGATTGATATTTTGACAAGGGAGACATAAACATGCTCTCAAAGCTTGCTAATGTTGTACAGATACAACCACATTAGCAAGGGAGATAAAATCTACACACAACAATTGATCCCAAAAAAATTTCTATATAACCTAGACTTGGGGAAAATGGACACCTAAAATAATGACCTACAACAATCGACATCCAACAACAACCTTGAAATAGAATAAATGCCTTCTATTTATATATTTATCAATTCTTCTCAAATATAGACATGTAGATTACAATTTACAAAAAAATCATAACAAACCTTCAAGTCCACTAAGATGCTTCCAGATGGAAAATATTCCATGCCATACCTGAGAACTTCATCCACTTGCAAAAAAAGAATCATTGATTTAACTACCTCTACAATGAATGATGGATATTTGAAACAAAATCATTGATTTCATGGCTGAAAATATATTCATAGTGGAGGCCCAAAAAACTATTTGTCATCATATGCAACCACCTGGAGATGCACTTGATCGCTCACTTTCGTAGTTAGAGTGAGAAAATCATTTGAAAAACCAAACAAATTTCATCCTCATGTGAAACTTATTTGGAAATGCTTTCTTATTACTCAATTTAAAATTATGGAAACTTCTAGATAATAAATCTCTTATTTATGATGCCAAGGAAAATATCATTACCTACAATGATGGCTCAGAGGTTGATCTGATTGTGACATGAAGCAGAAAATGATCCATGATCATGATTAGAAATATTTTCTCTAGACTGGTAGTTAGACATTCTTTTGTTCTTCAAATCATTACCATGTCCATGAAATAACCATAAATTTCAAAATTTAAACCAAATCTTACCAAATCCTAACATTTGGCATGCGACATTAGATTTAACTAGGCATTTATGGGGCCTTAAAGTGAATAAGACAATTGATTGGCTCCAATTTGGACACTTGTCACTTCCTCATGTAATCTAACCCCTTTGAAAAGTTTTCCTTGGTTGACATCATTGTATCATCCTTGACTAAGCAAACACAAGCCATAGATCTTGTGTGAGGTGCTCAATTTCTAACTTTGTGGCACATAGTTGTGCCACTTAGTATTTTTTCATTTTCCTGTGGGATCTCTTAATTTTCAATCTTGGCTATACACTATCATATCTAGTGAGGGTTGGAGCATTATTAGATATTTCCTTTTACTTATCCCTAAGGATATGCCACTTGGCAGCCCAACAAGCTTCTTATGTACCTTGCAAATAGTCACTACTACTTTGAGCACCCTTACACCACATGGAAGTATCTCACTTGATCTTAGGTCTCATTGAACTATCAAATTCTAGCTCATACCATCAATTCTTTAGGACATGATTAAAATTTAAAAAATACCCCATGGGCTTGACACTTTTCACTCATATACTTGTCTTGGGTTCCTTTGACTATTTAGCTTTGATCATGCATCATTATATCATCTCACTCCATGCAAACACGTACTGTTGGATTTGACTCCATTTGAAAACAAATGGCTACTTCATGAGGTCTAAAATTGACATTTGCATGACCATCCTAGACATTTAAATCCCAATGGCTACTTAATGTGGATTAAAGTTGATGTTCACATGTCTATCTTGGATCATTTGAATTCCAATGGCTAGTCTCTGTAGCTTAAAGTTGATGTATGCATGCCTATCAAAAGATGTCTATGAGACTATCACTTGTAATTCAAAAATATTTCTTCGGTGAATTTTTTCCATGAAAATTTGATCAATGGGCTCTTTGTCTTTATAATTCATATTTTCTTTAGCACTTATGCTTTGGGCCTTTCTTTAGAACATTTTTCCCACAACAATTATTTTAGGCATTCTATCAGGACAATTATTTAAAAAAAAATATTTGATATAATTTCCTTGAAGGATTTGATTTCACACTTTTCCTAAAAGAATTGAGTCTTCATCATTTTGTCTTCATCAAGATAATTATGTCGAACATTTTTTCCAAAATAATTTCCTCACATAAAATAGTCTCTTACACTTTTGCTAAAGGAATTGGGCCTCTACACTTTGGCCTTCATCGAGATAATTGTTTCAAATAGTTTATCCAAAAAAATTTCCTTACATAAATTGAACTTGGTAATTTCCCAAAGAAATGTAATTATTTCAGACTTTTTGAAAGGGAAAAATTCCCTAAGGAAATCACCCTTCAAAAATATTGCAAGGGCAAAATGACCATTCTTCAAGTGTCCTTCAAGAATTTTACAAGGGCAAAATGCCCAAAGGAAATGACCCTTAAAAAAATTTACAAAGGAAAAATGACCCTTCAAGACTTTTGAAAGTACCTTTAACTAAATTAAATAAGTTCGCCATATGCTTTTGGGATTTTTGTGTGGGAAAAATGCCCGAAGTGTAAGTGCCCTTCAAAAATTTTGCCACAGACAAAAAGTCTGAGATAAATAAGACTTTGCACCTTTTTTTGAGACAAAGGATTTATTTTGTGCTTTTTGTGTGTGTAAAATTCCTGAAGATAAATTTCCATTCAAACTTTTTTCCATGGATAAAAAGTTCAAAAAAAATGACCCGACACAAAGGAAATAGCCCTTCGAACAATTTACATGAACACTTTTTTTTGAAAGACTCTAAGGACTTTACACAAAAAATAGACCAAATTAACACAAGGAAATACCCAATGTAAAGTTCTCAAAGTAAATAGACTTAAGTAAATACCAAGATAAATCACATAGCCATTTAAGCATGAAAGTGAACTTTTCAAAATAACACTTTGAAAGAAACATTTGGCTAATGACGTAGACATTGATATTTGACAAGGTCCCAACTACTTCAATGCAATTTTGGGCACTAATAGAATTCATTTTACCTTTAGCACACTACTTATGACACAATGTTACAAAAAAAGAATACAGGCTCAAACCTTTTGGGTAATGAGGAAAAAAAGTTCCTGACAAGGTTCCATACCAACAAGGTCTTCTCTAAAGCACTGTTAGTTCAACATGATGGTGTTTAAAAAAAATCATGAAAGAATTGATAACCTAAAGGGATTGATGACTACATTATTTAGATATCAACATATAAATAGGATATGTATGCCTTGGGTATTAAATAAACATACTACAAGAGGAATTTTCACATTTATAACATAGTCATGAATTAATTAAGTTGATTATCAAACCTACTTGGATTTAAATGCCACTTAAGTCTTAGATGTTCCTCTCTAACCGCTTTTCATCTATAATTCTAAAAAACACACTCCTTATTAGGTTTACCAATAAGGCATAACTCACTAAAAAAGGATACTAGGATGGATCACCATGAGCAAGGTGAACACTATGTAATCCATAGGAGGTTCCATAAAAATGTCTTCTCAGTGGTACCACTAGTTAAATCACATAAGGTGATTATAATATCTTGTAACACTCCTGCATACTCCACATAAAATAAACCCATGAAGAAAATCATGAGGTTGATGTTACCTTAAAATGGACCTTATATGCCCCCAAAATCTATGTAACCCTCTACTTTCTATCAAGATAAGCCTTCTATCTTTATGAGTAATTAAGCTCAAAATCTACCTATAAGTAGTAGAATAGTAATAGTAAAAAATTATCAAGGATGATATGGTCTCAATAAAAATGCTTTAGATATATCACTTGAGGTGATTATAGCATCAATTATTTCCTCTTGAATACTCCACTTGAGTGGAAAGATAAATTGTCTATGAAAAGGTATGTGTCACTCAACATGTAAAGGTTCATCTAGACTCAAGTTGAACTTGACACTCTATGGTCTATTTGTGACCATATACCTTGGGCATAAGAAACTATGTCCATTCTGACCCCAAAACTATTTCTAAATTCCTCAAGGGTGTCATGCCAAAAAATTACATCACAAAACCCAAGTAAAGTATGGTAATTTTTTTTGTTTACTCAATTTAATGATGTTTAATTGTTTAACTATTGATATCAATCATCCAATGTTATGAAAAAAGTGTGTAACAAAAAATTCAATTGGTTTATTTAATTTATTATGTTTTCTATACCCTAAACAAGGTTTATAAAAAAGGGGGAATACAAACATATTTAGGTGAAAAATAAGTTAAAAAGTGGTCTTCACTATTAATACAACATATACGAGTCCATTAATATTAAGTTAATATCCTTACTATGTGAGAGGAACAAATACAATGTCCTAAAAATATTTTAATTATATTTTAATGATTTCTTTGATTCAAGAAGACAATCTAAAAATAATCTAGTGCCAACATACCCAAGTGAAAACAATAGTTAACTTATGACATATATACAAATATCAATACCACCACTTTAAGGCACACTAGGTGGGAAGCCCTTATTATAAAACTACATAAGATTTACTCTATAGTAGATAAACTAAGCAAGTTTGTGATATAAAATTCATCTTGAGGTAACTACCATCAATAGAAACAAATATTAATATAGGTATTAACAATATTCAAACATTGTTCAATCCCAATAATTTTATTTAATTAATAAATAGTAAATTTAACAAAAGTTTTTTAAACTAACATGATATATGATGATGAGGAAACCCTAACCTAACCTATAAGCTAGACTTGATTCCCCCACAACTTTGGAAACTTACATATCCACTCCTCAAAATCTTGATCAAATGTATTTATCCTTAATTATAAGAAGAGTCTCATGCACAATATGTAGTAAAAAAAATGGGTTGGTATTCTAATCCAATAAAGGAATAATTAATACAACTTAAATGAGCTCATATAAGCTCTAAACAAAAATAATCAAGACCAAGCCACTTACCAATGAAAATACTTTTAAAAAACACCTTGATAACCTAAGGTGAATTTGCTTATAGACACTTAATGTTAATCATTAAGTGTTTGATAATGTTTAATCTTGATTTTCTTACCTTTTTTGTCCTATTCACCATTTCTTTAAATTAGACCCTCTATTATAGACTTCACTATTCTATTCAATGTCTTGAAAATACTCAAAACATCAGTTAGGCATTGTTGAACATTATCATTGATTATTGAGTTTTGGCATTGATGTAAAAGGTTCTTGTGAAGTTTCATGGTAAATTAAGATTTGTGGTATGTACATATAACATGATGAAATGAGTGAGCTATGAAGATACTTAATCAAGATCTGAAAATATGTGTAAACAGTTCTGAAGATGCTCTGAATAAGCTATGAAGATCCTTAGTTGAGCTCTGAAGATCTATGTAAGTAGCTCTGAAGATGTTTTGATTGAGCCACAAAGATTTTATATTGAATATCCAAATAAGATTTATTTTATAAGGTTTATTTAGCACACATAAGAGGCATTATATCACTTAGGAGAGTTTCAAGGTGAAGCCTAGAGGGGTAAGTACTTTAGTCCAAGTCTACAACTAGACTAGTTCTAGACCTTGTTTGGAATGATGAGGCATCATGAGATATCAAAAAGACATATGAAAAATGTTTTAAATTATTTAAGCATGATAGGAGGTTTCATGTCATGTAAATGAGGTGATAATATCTTAGACAATGGTTAGAAGGTTAGTTTCAAGGCTTAATGTGACTTGCAGGTCAAGACCTAGAAAATAAAGAGAGAGATGGTGGCCATATGGGGTATAAATATTAGTTTACAAGGCATGGATGAGTATGTGAGAATTTTAAAAGGTGATTAAAGTTTTTTTAATCATGTGCATGAATTTTTAGGTCATGGTTTGTAAGAAAAGGCTTGCAAAAGTGTTTTAAAGTCTTTCAAGTGCACAAAATGAAGAGATGTCTACTCGAGAAGGTTTTTCAAGTGATCATTGGAATGTGAAACATATGAATGAGTACCTAATATATTAATGGAATATGAGGGATATTCATATCTCAATTTTCCATTTATTGGTTTCTAGAATAAGGGCTAAGCTTATGAATGATCGTTAAGATTAGAAGATGGTCTAAACCCTCAAAGAACCCTAATAGTGAGATGATATGAAAGAAGTCAATAAAAAGTGACCATAATGGTTTGGTATGGATATAAAATTAATTTAGTTTATATTAAAATATCTCAATCACCTCTAGGTGTGATTGGTTTCTTAGGTGAGTAAGCAGACCCTAAAGGAAAGGTCTTGTTTCTTAGAAATTTATCGTAACAATCAGAGTTGACAAAGTCAAAGTTACTAAATAGATGGATGATAATGTTTAAGAATTTTTTTGTGATAATTAAGGTTTTTGGAAAATTTATGTCCATCAGGTGTGCAAATTTGGTGATCCAAGTTGACCAGTCACTAACAGACCTAGCGATATAGATAGTAAGAAAACCAAGTAGAAGTGAAGATGATTCCTGATGTGTTTTCATGAAATAATTATGGATTGATTTGAATGATGATGTTTTTTATGAATTTAAGTGTGTATATATATATATATATATATATATAATTTTAATAAGCTTGTAAGTCAGTGTAATAGGTTGAAACATTGAAGCCAAAATGGCTTATTTGGCTGAGTGGAGTCTATGAGAGAGAAAGTCAATAGATTGGTATGCCAGACCAATAGTTTACATTAAATATTATGATATATTTGTTTTATATTTTTATAAAAATATATTAATATAATTTTAATTCATTTAAATCCCTCAATTATGTTCAATCATGTGTCGTAAGTTCATGTTTCCTTGACTATGTTTTGAAGCCAGTTGGTAGTTCTAAGTGGGCTACTTATAGTGAAAAGTTTGAGTTTTATACCTTGAGTTAAACAATATGATTGAGTTTTTAATTGACTTGAGGTCATGAATTTTGTTAATAAGTGAAATTTTTCCATGTTATTTTAGTAAAAGTGTGTTTATGCTTTAGTTCGAGATAAATTTTCTATGTATGCACAAGCCTATTGTGAATAGTGTTTTGAGAAGAGGTTAAAATAGAGGTTAGAACTAAAGTGAATTTGGATAAAGTATATTAGAGTGGAATATAATGTTTTCCTTCCATTTGAGATTTTTTTATATGCTCCAATAAGATCAAATGGTAATGTGTTGCTAAGAAGGCCTATTAGGTCTCCATAAGACTTAAAAGAAGAGTAAGGGCTAATTGAGCTATGATTGACTAATGTGTGATAAAATTATGATTTAAGCATGTTATTATGGTATTATAAGACCAATTACATATACAATCTTATATATTTGAAATGTGTGGTTGACTAAGAAGGATATGATCATGTGACTTGTATAAATACTATAAAATTTTGGGCCTATTAGTGAGAGGAAGAGTAGCATGTATGAAAGTGAGTAAAAGAGCATAAAAAGAGTATAAAGAGGAAATGTGGATCATCATAGGGATATAATGAATATATAATAGGAGGTTTTTTTATGAGGATCAAGGTCATATTACCTAATCAAGTCAAGAAGAGAGCAAGTTGAGCGAAGAAGGTTAGATGTCAGTTTGAGAGGGATATTAGTGTGTGAAGAGCTGAGGAAGAAGATCATTATCTATTTTATGATAAATAAGGGTTTATGAAGGTGATAAATTTTTTTAGGTTGATAATTTTGTGATGAGTCATCTAAGGGGTTGGTGCTTCCTTGTAAGTGGGTTCTTGATAAATCCTACTTGAGTTAGTGTTTAGCTAGTGGGGGTTGGTGCTCTATGTCAAGTGGGTGATTCACTAAAGTTGGTGTTTGTCTTATAGGATTTTATCCAATTTATATAATCAGTTTATTTTCATCTCCTTGAGTTTTTCCCATATATATTCTATGTTCAAGTGTTTTATGCTCTTGTGGATTGGTGTTTATGCTTGCTAATATGTACATACTTGTTTAAATGATCTATGAATTATTAAGATTGTTAAAGAAAATTTATGAAGACTGATTCACCTCCCTTTTTGTCATTTAGTTTCCAATAATTGGAATCAGATTTTGGTCCTTTGAATTAGGTCTAAAAACTTAGAGGAGATTCTAGAAGTAAAGATGGCTAGTCAACAAGCTCAAGGTGGTTTCTCTACCAATAAGGCTTCATTACTCAATAGATCAAATTATGAAATTTGGAATATTAGAATGAATATATATATATTTAATATCTCAAGGACATGACATTTGGTATTCAATTATGGATGGATATATTACTCTTCCTATTTCACTAATTGATGCAGTAGGAAAGAAGGCTAGTGAAAATAACTCCAAGGTAATGAATGCCATTATTTGTGGCCTATCAGAGGTAGAGATTTTAAAGGTAATGCAATATGAATAAACTAAAGAGATATGGTAAAAATTTAATACTATATATGAAGGAGACACCAAGGTGAATATGGCCAAGTTTCAAACTCACCAAAGATAGTTTGAAAGCCTAAAGATGGAACCATTATATCTTGCTTGTTGAGGGTTTATGAAGTTATCAATATCATTAGAGGATTGGGAGAAGAAATGAAATAATCTACTATTGTTCAAAAGGTATTAAGATCACTAAATCCTAAGTTTGACTCTAAGGCATTTGAAATAGAAGAGATGAAAGATTTAGATAAGCTATAAATGAATGGGATTCATGGCATCTTGACTACCTATGAGATGAGAACAAATGAAGTAAGAATTCATAAGAAAGAAGAAACTTTAAAAATTGAAAATAATTCAAAGGACAATGAGGTTAAGGATGATTTATGTTTATATATTGATGACAATAAACTCATAGCTATGTTTTCTAAGATGTTTAGGTTTGGATCAAGTAAGTATAAGGGTATGTTATCCTTCAAATGTTTTAGCTATGGCAAGATTGGTCACTTTGCATCCAAGTGTCCTAACAAGGATAAAGTTGAGGATAATGAAGAACATTATGAAAATCATGGAGATGATAGAAAGGCCTATAATTTTAATAATAAGAAGAGAGATTTCAAGAAGAAACAAGGTAAGAAAGGGTCATTAAAAAATAAGAAGGGTTTCTATACCAAAGAAGACAACTCATCTAATGTAAGTGATTCAAGCACATCTAATAGTGATGATTATAGTAATGAACCTAAACATGAAAATAATGAAACCTTTTCCATGGCAATAAAATTAGACAATGAGGGGTGATCAAGTGTGAATGATCTTATGGTTGACATAGAATCAAATGAAGAAGAAGCCAAATTAAAACTTGAGGAAGATTTGGTAAGTGTCCTAGAGGAGTTGAAGTTTCAAAGGAGAAATAATCATAAAATAAGATCATTAGTTAAGGACTGTGAGGAGAATATTGGCTTATTTGAGGAGATATTGAGTAACATGTCCAAGGAGTATGATGATATCATCAATAAAGTTGAGGCACAAATGGAGGTAGTCAATGCAAACCTAAATGATAAAAATAATATTGAATTAGGTATGAAATTGAAATAGAATACTTGAAAGATATATTGAATAAAGCATCTATCAAGATAGGTCCTTTATGAAGTTTGAAAAGGGCATTGAGGGTTTAGATGATATCTTGAGTAGTCAAAAGTCTATGAGTGATAAGACAGTTCTTGGTTTCAAAGAAGACCAAAAAGAGGAACCTCTAGTCAAGGAAAAGACAATTAAAGACAAAAATGTCAACATGAAAATACCTATCAAATATCCTAATGCTATAAGGTATGCTAGTTCTTTTAATGGTTACTATTTTATATGAAATCAATTTGGTCATAGAGATAGAAAATGTAGAATACCCTCCAATAATGAGTACTCATGAAACTATAGAAGGAGTCATAATTCACATCAATCAAATGGTATGTATAAGGTGGTTTGTTTACAACTATCATAATATATGACACATTGAAATATTTTGTCCTAATATATTTATAAGGTCATCAAGTCAAAATAGGAAGTTTGAAGCCCCTAGAGTACAAGAAAGAAGGTAAATGAATGTATGGAAACCAAAGGTAGTAAATATAAGTCATGATCAATATATAAGCTTAAGTGGATTACTTGATAAGATAGAGCATGCCTCATGTGTGAAATAAAGTCAAGAATGTCTATTGTTAGCTCACATTGATGATCAAATAGTTGATGATGAGATCAAGCCTATAGTGCCAATCAAGCCTAGGAGGATGTTGAAGAATATTTAGTCTTGTGAGAATATGGAGATATGGGAATCTCATGAGTTCATGGTGTTTTAGTGCCCTATGAAAAGGGGTATCTCTATTAGGATTTATGGAGACATTATTCTATCATTAGAAGCATATGGTTTTAGTCAAAGAAGGTTTCATCTTGAGAAGATTCCAAGTTGTCTGTGTTGCATGCAAGAAGATGAATATGGATATTATCCATTCCTATATTGATAGATATTAAGTTTGAAGTATAGTAGGTAGCATGATGAGAGATCTAATGTTGATATCAAGTATCTGAGGTCAAAGTGTAGTTAGTTAGTATATGAGAGGTAGGGTTTTGATATATATTTTTTATGAGTAGTTGAGCTTCATCTATGTTAATAAGGGATATTGGTATTAAGATGATTAAAGGAAGATGAGGATGGATTAAGAGTCCTATTGACTCATGTGTTGAACTATAAAGACCAAAATGGGAGTCCCTGATTTTGTAGCTGGTGAAAAGAGTGTGGTAGTTAAGTATGTGATCAAGAGTTTGATATTTTTTAGTCATGCCAAGGAAGGTAAGTGATCTTGAGTTCCTAGTTCATTTAAAGGAGATATGCTTGGTCTAAGGGGGAGATTGGTAGCTCTAATTTCTTTGTCAAGAGAGTGGTTGATTTTGATATCACAATAGAGGTATGCATGGAGTTATGGGGAGAATGTGTCTAAGATGCTTCATATATTATATTTGTTGATTTTTTAATGGACTAACTGGGAGAATGATTTAAAAATTGAAGATAGTTCAGAATAAGAAAGAAGTGACCTGATTAAGAGAAGTTTTTTGGAGTGGTTATCATAGTTTCTGAATATTGTGTGCCATATAGTGTCTTTGATAGGTAGTATTAGCTTAAGGGGAAGAATTATGATTCTATTAGTTATAGGTGACCCTTTTTCACCAATGTCAAAGGGGGAGAAAGATTAGAAAGGGTGAGAAAAGGAAAGAGCTAGATCTAGGAGATGGTTGCCATCAAGAGTGGTTACCATAGTTTTTTGAGTGTGTTTTCCATTAATGACAAAGGGGGAGATTATTGAGCATTTTCATTGATTGTTATGTTTTGGAATTGATGTTGTCATTGATATCAAAGTTATTTGTGAAGGTGCATGGTAAAGTAATCTTTTAGGTATGTGTAGATAGCATGATTAAATAAGTGAGCTATTAAGATCTTTATTCGAGCTCTAGATATTTATGTAAGAAGTTTTGAATATGCTCAAAATAAGCTCTTAAGATCCTTAGTCAAGCTTTAATAGAAAATATTTATGGCTCACTTGGAGCATATTCAAAGATGATTATGTAGTGCATGGTTAAGTAAGCTTTCGAGTATGTGCAGATAACATTATTAAATGAGTGAGATAAGAATATCCTTAGTTAAGATCTAAAGATTTGTGTAAGTAGTTCTTAAGATGTTCTGAATAAGCTACAAAGATCCTTAGTCAAAATCCAAAGATATGTATAAGTATCTCTAAATATGATTTGAGTGAGTCATAAAGATGTTCTATTTAAGCTCTAAATAAGAGTGATTGTATAAGTTTTATTGAGCATACATAAGAGGCATTGGATCACAAAGGAGAGTTTCAAGGTGAAGCCTACAAGGGTGAGTAATTATGTCCAAGTCTATAACTAGACTAGTTTTAGAACCTAATTGGGCTAATAAGACATTATGAGCTATTGATAAGACACGAAGAATGTTTGATAATAGTTAAGTATTATATAAGGTTTCATGATATTTACATGAGGTGATAAGAACTTAGATAGTGGTTAAAAGGTTAGTTTCAAGGCTTAATGTGACTTATAGGTGAAGACCTAGAAAGTAAAAAGAGAGATGGTGGTTAGATGGGTATCAAGATCAGTTTCCAAGGCATGGGTGAGAAGCTGAGTAGGTGAGCATTGAAAAATGTGATTCAAGTTTTTTTAATCATGTTCATGAAGTTTTAGGCTCATGGTTTTCAAGAAAAGGCTTGAAAAAGTGTTTTAAGGTCTCTCAAGTGCACAAAATGAAGAGATGTCTACTCGAGAAGGTTTTTCAAGTGATCATTGGCACATGAAACATATTCATAAGTACCTAATATAATAATGGTAGATTATTATTTCTCTTATCTCAAATTTCTAAGTATTTTTTTCTTGAAATAAAGGGCTAAGCTTTATGAATGGTTGTTAAGACTAGAGGATGGTCTAAACCCTCAAAGAACCCTAATAGTGACCTGATATGAAATAAGTTGATAAAAAGTGACCATAATGATTTGGTATGGATTTAAAATTGATTTAGGATATATTAAAATCTCTTAGGTACCTCTAGGTGTGATTGGTTTCTCAGGTGAGTGAGTAAACCCTACATGAAAGGACTTGCTTCTTGAAAATTTACTATAGTAGTTAGAGTTAACCAAGTCAAAGTTGTTAAATGGATTGAGGATAATGTTTGAGAGTTTTATTTTGTTTCCATGAATGTTTTTGGACAATTTATATAACTCAAGTGTGAAAATTTGGTGTTCCAAGTTGAACAATCACTAACAAACCTAGTGATGCAACCAATAAGAAAACTAGGCAAAAGTGAGAAGTGATTCTTGATGTGTTTTCATGAAAGAGAAATGGATTGAATTCCATGATGATGTTTTTTTTGAATTTAATGATATTTATATGATTTTAATAATCTTTTAAGTTATTTTAATAGTTTTAAACATTGAATCTAAAATGGCTTGTCTCGTTGTGTGGAGTATGTGAGAGAGAAAGTCAATAGATTGGTCTGCAAGACCAATAGTTTCCATTAGAGATTATGATCTACTTATTTCATATTTATATAAGGATATTTTAATATAATTTTAATTCATTGAAATAACTCAAGTATTTTCAATCATATGTTATAATTTCATGTTTCATTGACTATGTTTTGAAGCCAATTGGTAGTTATGAGTGGGCTACTTACAAAGAAGAGTTTGAGCCAGTATACCCTGAGTTGAAGCATATGATGAAGTTTTTAATAACCATAAGTTAATTATGTTTATTAATATGTTATTTTTTTCCATGGTTTTTCAAAAAAAGTGTGTTTATACTTTAGTTATTCAAGATAGATTTTTTGTGCATGCACATGCCTATTGTGAACAGTGTTTAAGAAGAAGTTTAATTACTGGTTAGACCTAAAAGGTGATATGGACATAAATTGAATTTTAATAAGGTTTTTTAGAGTTTAATATGATGTGATAATACCATGTGAGATGTGTTAATATGCTTTAAGTAGATCAAATGGTAATGTGTTACCAAAAAGGCCTATTAAGTTTCTATAAGACCTAAAAGAGGAGTAAGCGATAATTGAACTATGTCTGACCAATGTGTGATAAAATTATGATTTAATAATGTTATTATGGTATTATAAGACAAATTAAATATTTTAACTAATATTTTTTAAATGTGTGGCTTTCTAAGAAGGATATGATCAAGTTACTTGTATAAATACTAAGCAGTTTTATGGCTATTAGTGAGAGGAAGAGTAACATTATACAAGCAAATAAAAGAGCATAAGAAGAGTATAATGAGGTCATGTGGAGAATAATATGGGTGTAATTAATATGTAATATGAGGTATTCATATGATAATTAAGGTCATATGACCTAATAAAGTCAAGAAGAGGGCTAGTTGAATGTAGAAAGATAAAGGCTAGTTTGAGAGGGATATAAGTGTGCAAAGAGCTGAGGAAGAATATAATCATATATTATATGATAAACAAGGGTTTATGAATGTGATAATTTTTTTTATGTGTCTAAGTTAGTTCTAAGTCATTTAGGGGGTTGGTGCCTCCTTGCAAGTGGGTACTTGTTAAAGCCTAGTCGAGTTGGTGCTCCATGTGACGTGGGTGATTGACTAAAGTTGGTGTTTGTATTATAGTAATGTATTCCATTTTAATAATAAAATGGGTTTTATTCCCCTTTAATTCTTTCCATATATGTTTTGTTTTCATGTATTTGATGCTCTTGTGGACTGGTGCTTATGCTTGCTAAGATATACATGCTTTTTTAAATGATCTATGATTGCTTAAGTAAGATTGTTAAATAAAGTTTATGAAGACTAATTCACCACACCACCACCCCTACCCCCACTATCTTAGTCATTTATCTTACAAATACATCCCTATTATTATATATTATTACCCAAAAAAATTTAATAATTTTTGTCTTCCAGGGACAAAACCAAACTAGGTCAAATATGATCACAACTGACATTTTCGACTAGTGTGCCCTTATCCCTAGTACTTGAACAATCTATTTTAAAAATTTTAACACTTTATGATGACACTCTTTCACTTTTAGGATATTCAATTAAAAAATATATTTTGAATTTTCCACTATATAATCGCATAAAATTCACTCAATAAACCAACAAAAAATCTTACAAAAATTACTACACATGTTGATCAAAAGAGCAATAATATTTCCAATTAAAGGTTTGATTTATTGTAACAAATATAGGAAAAGTATAAATATTTTATTTTAGGTCAAGGGAATAAATTTTCAATAATTCAATTCAATTTTTTAGTTCCATTTATATAGTGAATAATTAATATTCACATGCTCACTTTAGGAGGGAAAAATACATAGGCTTGAATCCCTTTTGGGTTATGTAGGTAGCACTCATATTATGTGGGGTTTTCTAAGGATAGATAAACTATTCCCATTTCTCAATTACCCCATTTAAATTTGATGTATATTTAGTTTATGTGAAGGAAATAGGGTTTTTATATTACATGTATTCCATGCATCAAATCAATTCCTGAAGTTATTTAATCAACCACTTCAGACAAACACATGTACCCATATAGGAAAATTAGTTACACAAAAAGGCCACAATGAACTCTTGTCCACCCTAATGTGTACCTATCCCAATGTATGCCAAAATTGTATTTTTAAACATGACAGACTTTACAGATCATTAGATTCACTTTCTCATCAATAATCAGCTTGCATAATCAACATAAATAAAATTTAAGCAAGGTTGGCATATTTTATTAAATTTAATATTTATAGCTCATTTCAATTTATATATTTTAAATTCAATATATATATATATATATATATATATATATATATATATATATATATATATATATATATAATGTGTTAATTCATATCAAGTTCACTAGAATGTTTAATGTTTATTTTAATTCAACAATTAAATGCTATAAACATCAAACTATTTAATTTGATTATATATATATATATATATATATATATATATAATCAAATTAAATAGTTTGATGTTTATAGCATTTAATTGTTGAATTAAAATAAACATTAAACATTCTAGTGAACCTGATGTGAATTGACACATTAAAAATTTAACAATTAAATGCTATAAACACTAAATAATTGAATTTGATTTATATCTAAAATATATACATAATCTTAATGAAAAATATAATAAAATATAGAAAATAAAATGAGATATAAATAGTAACTTTCACTAGAATATCAAAACCTAACTCAAATCTGACTTGTGATAATTGTACAGGTTAACTAATAATAATAAACTGATTGGAATGATATGTGAACTATGCCATGTATCCAAGTCTAATTATATGATGCACTAGAGGCTGGACATGCTAGGGTGCATAAGAGAAAATTATGGCCTTGTCTATTGACTATGGTCATGTTTATTTTGACTATGTAAAATATTCTTGTGCATAGGTTGTTATGCATGTCTAAAGTGGTTGAATGATTGATTTTAGGAATTGATTTGATGCACATAATATCCAAAATATAAAAAACCTAGTTCCTACACATAAACATAATATACTTAGAATGTAAAATAGGGGAATCAAGTAAGGGTAATAATTGAATTATCCTTATTAAACCCTATGTAATCTAAATGGTACCTACATAGTCTAGAAGGGACTCAGGCTAATACAGTTATCCACCCTAGAGTGAGTGTGTGAATCTTGATATTTTCATTATATGGATGAAAATATAAAATTGACTTGAATGATTGAAAATAAATTCCATTTTATAATAATAAAAATATATTTAGACTTAGCCTATGACTATCAGAATAAATTAAAACTTGAATTGGAAATATTAGTGCCCTTTTGATCAATGTGCACTAGAATTTCAAAGTGATTGATAGATATATCAATTTATATATTTAGTGGCCTTGATGTTATTATATAGTGGCATATTAGATTTTTGTTTAGCTAAATTATATAAAATCATGAGAGGGTTGATATGGAGCATCTTAAATTTAAAAAGTTACCATTGGAGTGTAGGAGAAAAGGTCAAGGTGTGACCCTATCCAACCTAATGCAATACTATCCCATAAGGCCAAAAACTACTAAAACATGGATGACAGAAATCTATAAGTAGAACAAGGATTCCAAATGATGGTTTTATTGATTCCAAAAAAATGAGTAGAATATTAAAGGATTTCAAATATACTGCAAGTTAATGAAATGGAAAATAGGTAAAATAAGGTATGGATGTCAAGATTAAACATTTTCAATAACTTAATGATTAATTTTTAGGGTCTACATTCCCCACATTTATTATAGTGATGTAATGAAGTGAAATTACTAGAGTAAAGGAGATGAAAACCTAATTATATATATTCACTTAGTATTCTTATGTGAAACACGATTGTGCAAGGTGCCTTATTGTAAAAACCTAAAACAATGCCACTTAAACTAGTTATAGTTCATTTTTGAAATTTGTAAATCTAAAACTTGAGATTTGAAATTTTAAAATAGAGAAAGGAAATAATAGACCTAAAATAACATGAAATATTATTTCCCTATATCTTTAAAGTGGATAAGAATGTGTGGTCCCTTGTGGAGTCATTTGGAGAAAAGTTGAAGCTATGACATATTGAGAGTGATCAAGTCTCAATTTGAAAATAATGAAAGCCTTTGAGTTGGAAAGATTATATGTACCAGATCTATCACATCCAATTTCCTCTATAAACTATTTAAGAATTAAATAGTTGATTATGAGAGTTATGATTAATAGTTATGATATTTATTTTTGAGATGGATATCTATACATGTTGTATGGGTGATAGTTACACAATTATTTTATGCATAGTACTCTAATATAAAGTTGTTGCATATATATTAGTATGATTTAGGATGATTATTATTGATTTAATTTGTATTTGGTTGCATTCAACAATTTATTTACGGTTAAATGTTGTTGATTATATTTATTTCAGACTAACTACCTATTTTTTTGATTGAAGTGGTTGTAGGACTATTTTACCCTCATAATCAATATAAAGGGAGAGCATCATTAGAAAGGGGGGGGGGGTGAATATATCAACACTTGGGGGTTAAGATACTTCCATTAAAACCATGAACACACCACTTTTAATGATTTGAATAGTATGAGAAGTTCTTGGTGATTAGATTAACATTAGATTTAGGATGTTTGTCTTGTTTTCATTAAATATTTATTGGAACTAATTGTGTTATTTTAATCTTGACTACATTTTAAGTTACAAATTCATGAGTGTGTTGATTGGGATGGATTTTTCATGCACCTTATTTAGTTGATCATAATTTATTTGACATGACATAGCATAAAATTGTTATCAAACTTGTTGGGTTATCTAATTGATCTCATTTAACTATGTTTGATGATTGTGTTTGTATTCATGGTTATTGGAGGGTTGAGTATTAATTATATTATTTAGTTATTTGATTTACCTTGTTTATAATGATCACCATATGCTCTATTTGGTGAAAATTCAATGGAATTGAAAAGAGATAAAATAACCCAATGCAAATTGATTTAAATAAACTCTAAAACCTTGGAATGTTTGATTGTTTATATACTTTGGGTTTCATTACAAAGTTAAAAGGGAAAAAAGTTAGCATTGTGATTTAATAATATGATGTCTTTATTATGGATATTTTATTTAAAGTGAAAAGGAAAGGATTTAGGGTTTTGTTGGATATTTTTATGATTGTCAAGGTTTAAACTCATCAATGGATTGATGGCAAGCTATTTTATTGCCATGCTTGGATATGGAGATTTAGACTAGGAGTTCAATAGAAGTAGGGATTGGTGATTTAATGAGAGGATTTGTATGATGTGTAACTGACATAAAAATAAGAGATCTAGGAAGTAATGAAAATTGTGTATGAATGGTGGAAGAAGAATAAAAATAAAATATGTGAAGTAAAATAGTATCACGATGATAGGAGAGATTTTGGAGCTTGGAAAAAAAGATAAGGGAAAGCTACTAGATCATGAGTTTGAATGACACCCATTTTAGGAATAGGTAGGTTAAACTTTCATTTTGTATATGGTTGAAGATTTATATTTTAAAATGATAATATTTTATGATATGGTTTTTATAATTCATTCAAATGAATGAATTGGTTATCTCTTACAAAAATTTATTGGAGTTATTTATGTATATTGACATAGGGATGGAACCCAAAACCATCCATAGGCTGATACACATGAAGCCAGTATAAATGTTATACTAGAAATTCTATATTTATAATACCAAACATTTGTAAAAGACAGAAAATTTGAATATTTAAAAATGGATGAATTTAAAAAGAATCTAACTATGTAAAAACATTATTTATGATTTATCCTAGATTATAAAAAGAGAGACTTTAAAATATTTTTTTATTTATTTACAAATACTAGGCTTTATGAGTTATTTATTTAAGGGAAAAGGATTACTCAAAAATTTATTTACTTTTGGAAATCATATAGTCCATATTAAAAAATATATTTTGAGGATGTCTTTGCCCAAGCTTATAGAAAATTTATACAGCTGTAGGTCTTGAAAGATATTGGTGTTTTGGTAACCGTATTTAGATTGGCCCTTAGTTTACTAAATTTGTTATGAATGAAATAATTTTTATATTTGTATATGGTACCCTATGCATTTATAAGTGAGTGTTTGTAGGCCTGAATATGGATTTTTGCATATTAAAATATGTGTACTTGCAATCATAATTATAATCATATAGTAAAAAAGTGTTAGGAGAATACTAAGTGTATATACCTATATGTTCACATATACTATGAGGAAAATGACATCTAGAGGTGTATACTAAAATATAGATCACTTTTTATAACCAATTGTAGGTTTTAATGGAAATTTTCACAGACCTATAAAACCAAAAGTGTATTATATATATATATATATATATATATATATATATATATATATATACATACATACATACATACATACATACATACATACATACATACATACATACATACATATGTACATACACATATAAAGATGTTGAATACATTGCTATACCTAATAATCTAGTTGGGAAATGTTAATAAAAAAGTATGCTTAACTAGTGTAAAAATACACATCTTAAAGAGAGTATATTCATTTATGTAGGTGTTAAAGAGGTGAGTTTGATTATTATGATGTCTTAATATTTTGATGGCTCAAGTTTGAGGTCATTGTAGGTTTAAATACTTAATGCACACACACACACACACACACACACACACACACACACACACACACACACACACACACACACACACACAAATGTATGAGTATAGATAGATTTTTTTTTTATAAAATAAAATACATGATAATAGGTGTTGAGGTCAACATCCCCCATTTCTAAAAAATGAGGATGATTATTCAAATTTTGCAAATTATGTTATAAATTAAGCATTCAATTTGATTAGAGTGTGTTATTGAGTATCATGTTTTTATTTATCTTACATTGACTTAATATAAAATAAGCTTTATTTGATATTATCTAATGTTGCTAACATTTAGCTCATGTTTTTCCATCTTACAGGGTTAAGGGATCTTCATAAGAATGAATAAATGTTCATGAATTTATGCTTCAATGTTAATTTGACCCTTAGTTGGTTAAATAATATGGTCCCATTCAAGTCATTATGTTAACCATTGGTCTTTAATTGATTGATTGAATCCAATTTTTAATAACATTCAAAATCTTAGTCTAAATTACTTTAGCCTAAGTTCTTATTAAAATGGATTCATATTTTCAATGGATCACTTTTTTCCATCTAAGTCTTAGTTTAATTTTAGCCTAAGTTTTGATTAAATTTATTAACTCATTAAAAACTTAATCTAATATTTGTGCTAAGTCATTATATGTCCCAATCACTTATTCTTTGATTTTACTGTTCCCAAGTGTGAATTGAACATAGGGCTACCAAGTGTCAAAATATCATAAGCCCAGATCAAGGATCAATAGTATGCAAGTGATCACCCAAAGTAAATGAGTCAAAATACCCTAGATCAAGATTGATGGTGTGTATTCTTACATACAATTTTTGATTGATGAATCAGATTAAAGACTAGGGTTAATAAGTCAAGAAAGATCGATGGTACACATTAAATTATGTAGATAGAGATCGATGGTGTAAATTGAGTCAATAAGTCAATAAGCCTAGATTGCATGAAATATCATCACATGGTGTAAGAGTGTTAAATGAATAGAGACTGATATCAGGGTACATAGAAAGCACATGGGGCTACCAAGTCTCACAATCTCAAAAGCTTAGATCAAAGATTAATGACCAACATTAAAAGTCAAGGCCAAGAGACTCTCCTGGAGATTGATGGAGCAAATTTAATCAGTTTATAGGATGCATGAGATGATGACACATGTATAAAATAATAATGGTAAAGTTTTAAAATTAAATAAATATCATGGCAAAGAGATGCCACATAAGCAGACATGTTAGATCAAAAGATTTTGTAGACCTAGGCATGTGAAGAATCATAACAATGGAAACCTTTGGACCTACTTTAAAGAAAGTAGTTGAATTATTCTTGTCATCAGATGTAGAATGTAGAGTATTTAAAGATACAAAATTTTTGGCTTCTTCATCAAATATAGGAGACAATAATTTCTTGAGCTTGTTTTAGACCATAGAGAACTAAGGAATTTTGACCAAGGAAGAGGATAAATTGCTATCGGTAAAGAGACTATATGATGACATCATGGAAATTTAGCTTACAAGGCTCCATTATCCTACCCCTAAGCTAGAGTGAATGAAATATTGGTAATGCTAGGAGTATCAAATAAACCATGGATAGAATGGATGAAAACTTCAGAGATTTAGCAAGACAAATAGAGTAGTTATTCATAGAGACAATCATCAACCTTATATTGATTAATGAATAATATGACAAATCCATGAAGATTTTGGAATAAAATTGAAAGGATGAAATAATAGGAGCATCTCAAAGTCAATAGGGTTGACTTAGACTATTATTTTGTATCAAAACCATGCAAATCATTTAAAAAAGAATATGCTATTTTTTAAAATCATGTGCAATGTGTAACACACATGGCTTATAGGTTAGTCACATTTGAAAAGTTTCATTGGTATTAGAATATTTGTAAAAGGACATCTATCCTTGACACTTTTTTTATTCCCATTTGATGATGACTAACCAAAATAACCCATAGGTTACTCTTCCAACCTCTAAAAGGGGGTATTATCATTGGAACATGGGAGGAAGTTTTGAGAGAAAAAACTATTTTGTAAATTTTAGAGAAAATAATATAGATAGGACAATTATTTGAAGATTTTTCTCATTATGTTTGCTTATCTATTATCATGGATACTTCCTCAAGTCTCTATTCTGATGTTTAGATTTGAACTACTTTTATGAATTCTAGATGTGCATATATTAATGCAAAGTTATTAACTTAAGCTTTACACTCGGTTGACTAAAAGTTATTAGATTTAATTCAACATCATTGATTTTTTTGGAAGATGTGTAAATACAATTTTCTTGTTTAAGTAAATATTTAAAGTGAATTTGATCTCTAATTTACATGTTTCAAATATACTTAGACATTTGCCTCGTATATGATAGGATATGTAGTATTTGGTACTTTCATGTCATATGATAGTTTTAAGATGCATATATTTAATGAAATTAGATCTTTTTCAAGATTTCTAAACTAAGAAATAGAAACATCTCTTTTTTTGCCTTACCCTACCTATTTTCTCATTCTTTGATCAAATCATCATAGTTTACTTTCTCATTGTTAATATTCATGCTAGATTAGAGTTTTAGATTTTAGATTATGATCATTATTAATTAGACTTAGCTAAGACAACATTCATCATTCAAAAAAAATTAGGACCATGGTTTCTCCCAATAACCACTTGTATAATCATTTTATGAAATAGTCAAATAGCTCGATCGCTACTCCACCACAGATCTTAGGAAGATCACAACCAACAACTCATTTAAAATATTCTTTTAATATTAAAATAAAGAGTGTTTTAAAAACTATGAGAACCCTATGGTTCATTTACATACATCAACAATCCTTAAAATTGGTGATAAAAGGAGGGATTGAGCTAAATATTTGTGAATCTAAAGTATCTTGAGCTGATTTTAGTGAATTTTAATCTAAGATCAGTTAATCCTTTGCAAATTTGTGTTTTTATTAGATTAAATTTGTAAATATCACTGATATTCATGGTTTTAGACTAGTCTTTAGGATTATTTACCTAAATATAGTTATTATTTGAAGATTTATGTGAAATTATTGGAAAGGTTGCTTAAGATTTATGAATCTAACATGTTTAAGGTTAGTGATAGTAAGTTTATTCAAAGATCACTGATATTCACAAGTTTGGATGTATCATTAAGCTAAAATAGTTAAATATAAGTTGTTATTTCAAATATTTATATGAATTTGTACAATTTTTTTTTGAAATTATAAATCTAAACATAAAAATCTACTTATTTGTAAGAATTGAGCTGAAGATCATTTATCTTTGCAAAGATAATGTGTTTACATTATTTTTTAATAGGATTTGGATTTTACAAGATGAAAATACCATGAATAAGAACTAGTTCAAGGTTTGAGATAAGGATACCTCTTCTTTTCTTGTAAATTTAGAGGAAAATAAGAGTGGATAAAGGTAAGCATAGAGTTTCTAAATCTCAACCTACTTCACCTATTTTTGCTATTGTATTCAATCCTCATCAAGGTATGGCTTGGTTAGCTAGATATTCTATTAGTGTGCCTGGTTAGGTACATGAATTACCAAGAAATAAAAATAAATATTTACCTTTATTTAGTCCTATAAAAATTGTTACTACTGAAGAACACATCAAGTCCTTTAAAGCTACCTTAAGGTTGTTAAATGTTGTCTAAGAAGATGCTACCTGTATGTTGTTTCATTTTAACTTTATAAATGCATCATATGATTGGTTTCTTAATCTTCCTAAAAATTAAATTTTTAGATGGAATTATTTCAATAATTATTTCATTGATTAATTTGGAAAGATCATCAATTCCTATTTTCTATATCAAAAATTCATTACAGTGAAGAGAGATCCAAATGAAACCATTAGAGATTTCAATGCTATATTTAAAAATATGTTTAATAAAATCATAAATCCCTATAAACCTGATAAATATTTAGATTTAGATATTTATAAGGATGCTTTAGATCTAATGACTTATATATTTCTAAAAAGAGTTGTTGGGGTCATAGATACATTAGCTTTGGCCTATGATGAAGCTGTGAAAATTAGTGATCAAATGAAACTCCAAGGTCAATTAGCATATGTTATTCCTAATATCAATCTTAATTTTAATATATTGAATATCATCCCAAATAATAATCATATCATGCCTACTTTGAATTAAACTCCAATTTTAAACTAGTTGCCTTTGAGTCATGCTCATCCTGGTCAGAACCTCAGGTTGATAAATAAATCTAAAAGCGATTCACATAAACAAAATCAACAAGATATGGTGAAAATATCTATTAATAGTAATCAAGTCTAAAATTTGGAGGCACTAAGAATAAAAATGACTCTATATTAAAAATGTTTCAAAAAATGAGCATTGATTTTATTCAGTTACAAAAATAGGTAGGTAACACTAGGGACATTTCCAATAGAAACTATTCTTATCAAAAGTTTAATAGACCTAAGAACAGGTTTCACAATAGCAATAAAAACAATAATAATGAGTTATATATAACTAATAACATACCTAAAATAAACATTTGTGACATAGCTTTAGATTATTATTATAAGGTTCATAACACTACAAAACATGGTGAATTAGATTGTATAGAATTTTACAATGATTTTGAAGCATTTCAAGATGAATTGGATACATTTGAAGTTGTGCCTAACAAAGATAATTTTGTAGGATCATCTGTCTCTTCAAAAACATCTTTTTTTTTTGAAATAACTCTTATGGTAGAAACCTTTGATTTTCCATTTCAAGATGAGAATGAACCTAAAAGTACTCCATAGTAGATTCATTATTTTCAATAGTATTTGAAGAATACTTATCCATTGAGTAACAAAGAACAAAAATAACCAATGAGAATTTATACTCCACCAAACAATAGTGATACTCCTCCTGATCCCAAATTAGATAACAATCTAAAACCTCCAAGGAGAAGTAACACTAGAAATAATGCTAATTTTTCTAGTTTTTATTTCACACCCATGGTTTCCATAAGTCCAATTCAAGAAGTTTATAAATCTAAGTTCATGAATTGTAATTAGGTATAAAAATCCATGGAGAAATGACATTCAAGCATAAGCCAAAAATATAAAGTCAAGAGTAAGCTAAAGATCATTTATCCTCTGCTCCTTCTTCCCAAAGGCCCAAATCCTTTCCTTCATGAAAAGTTATTCAATAAATAATGTAGAGAAGATAAATATCTACTATGCCAATCATGGAGAAAAAGCCTATCCTTTTTGAATAAATTTAAGAGGTTTTATTGAGATGAATGAAGTTCCTAAAGATGTGAAAGGTGTTTCAATTGAAGATTAATAGAACATCATCATTGAAACACTTGTAGGCAAAGAAGATGAGTTGTAAAAGATTTCTCAAGAACTTGAAGTAGCTGATATAGATCAAGTATAAGCTAATATTTATTTAGAAGCCAATGCTATTATGGAGATCTCAAAGCAAGATGAGTTAGAGATTCATTGGATAGATGATATTCCATTCTCTATAAAATATGAAGATGAAGCAAGTGCAAGAGATCAATAACTTTCATATGACTCTATAAAAAGGTTAGAAATATGTGATCAACATGTTTTAAATTATAATATTGCCAATGAATTTCATGTCCTCTTAGTTGATCATGATAAAGATGACTTTGGGGATGACTTGGAGAGTTTTTGTGCAAAGATTGATAGTCCATCCCCACCTCATATGGAGATTGAGGAATGTTTTATAAAAAATACTATTGTAGTAGTTCATCAAGAAGAAATTAATGTTGTATTACAACTAATTTTGGATACCTATAAATAATATAAATACATTAATAGAGAAATACCTTAAATAGATCCTAATGAAGACATCAATCTAAGCATACCAACTAAGTTGCCAATATAATCATTGAATGAGAATCAGATAAATCATGATCAGTCTATGAATGAATTAGAGTTAACATTATTGATACAAGAAAGAAGAATTTGGGAAGAAGATGATTGGATATTAGATCCATATCTTTAATCCATGCACCTAAGAATGGAGATAGGAAGCCAAGTTGCATCATCCAAAAGACATAAACATACAAGTGCTCCTATCTGCAAGAAGATGCCATCAAAAGGAAGTAATCATGTTTCAAGGTTATATGGTGGACTAAATATATTTCCATTTAATCCTAGAGGAAATATTATTATTTTAGTTTTGTCGTGTCACAATTGAAAAACAAGTTACAAATCCTAAAGGAGTTTGTTTTCTAGTCAAAAGAGTCATCAATTCAAAGTTGCTATGCTTTAGTTTGTCATTGTTAGGTAATATTCAGTGAGTACTTTATGGAGTAATCTGTAATATTAGTTAGAGTTAGTGTAGGTAGGTTTAGATTAGTTTCATTCCTATCCCTTGTTTGTAAATAGTGTTTATGAATATCTATTTTTTTATTATGTCTTTTCTTTCTTTGCTTTGTTCTCTAGCTTCCAATAAGTCCTTTTCAAGAGAGGTCTTTCAGCTCCAAATCCATTTAAGTTCTCAAAATAACTTCATAAACCAATAATCTAGATATGACTCTTAAACATTGATTGATCATGGATTTTAGAAATTCTGAGCTTAATATTATGTTTCTAAGAAATTGATGAAGATTAATATATAGACTAATTGTTCCTTAAAAATATTAAACCTTATTTTGATCTAAGTTTGATTTCAATAAGAATTGTAGGTGTTTGAGTGAAATTTTGAATTATTAGAACAAACTCATGTTAGCACTTAAAGAACATTATTGCCTAGGATGAAGTCTATGATCAAGGATGATTGTCTTTAAAATCAAACATTTAAAAAAAATCCCAAACATCTAGCTAATTCTAGTTCCCAACCTTTGCTAGAAAGCTAAATATAATTGAAAAATAAAAAAAATAAAAGACTTATTAAAAATCTAAAAGTTTTCTAAGCAAAGGTGATTTTGGTAACCTTCACTAGGGTTATAGATGCCTGACTAGTAGTGGAGAAAGACCTAGAGTAGAGCCAAAGGTATCTCTATCAGGGTTATAGATGCATGTCTGGTAGTAGATAAATTCTCAAGCCTTCCCCTTTTATAAATCATGATTCATAATGAATATCTAAATATGTTACAAGTCTATGTTAATGATTAAGGTCATGAAATCTAAAAGTTATTCTCTGAATCCCAATGGCAATGAGTAAGTGAATCAAAGCACACACATAACATGATTGTGTTTTGATATTTGACCTTGATTCTACATTTGTAAGACATATTTCAACTATGAATTTATCTTAATAATGGTACTTGATCATGTGGAATGATTAGTATGGTTATTATTTTAAACCAAAAGTATCTGAATTCTAACATTTTATAATGTTTCCCCCAAAAACCACCATTTGTTGAGGTCAACATCCCCCATGTCTAAAAAATGAGCACCCTTATTCAAATTTTAAAAATTATGATATAAAATAGGAATTCAACTTGACCAAAGTTCATTAATAAGTATCATGTTTTGATTTAATTTACATTGACATTGTAGCACATAAGCTTTATTTAATCTTATCTAATGTTGCTAACATTTAGCTCATATGTTTCCATCTTGCAGGATGAATGGATCTTCATAAGACAAATGTTCATGGGTTTATGATTCAATGTTAATTTGACCCTTAGTTGGTTAACTAATATGGTCCTATTCAAGTCATTATGTTAACATTTGGTCTTTAATTGATTAATTGAATCCAAGTTTAAATAATGTTCAAAATGTTAGTCTAAATTACTTTATCCTAAGTTCTTATTAAAATGGATTCATATTGTTGATGGGTTACTTTATTCCATCTTAGTCTTACTTTAATTTTAGCTTAATTTTTTATTAAAATTATTAATTTGTTAAAATCTTA